>CABFVZ010000056.1:730421-770549 GCA_902151445.1 Timema monikensis
CGTCTTACTACCCATTCGGGTTATACGCACTTACGCTAATGTGTAATGGTAGGGTGATTGTGAGATGAAATGGAGGACCTACAGTTTAACGTGGAATCCGAACCACGGTGGAGGCCTGGCATTCCCCACATTCACAAGTTGTGATTAATACACGTCTTGTCAGAGGTGAAAGAAGGGTTTGGTAATCAGATAAATCTGTGCCGGGACCGAGGATTGAACCCCGGACCCCCAGCACAGAAGTCTAATACCTTACCCCTAGACCAGCAGGTTACCAATTTGGTTGATAGTGTGTTGATTTTCTTAATTTGTATTTTAGTAGGTGTTGCTTTTTGTTTGGGTTGTACTAGAACGTGAAGTAATAGGTTATTTTCAGCTTCGTACAGGTACAAATACAGTAGGTTATACAGGTAGGTATTCCTCAAACTTTTTCTGATGATATTACGTTATTTACAAGGAAAATTTCTGTTCCTATTCTATCAACTTATTGTTTTGGTTAGTAACTCATAATTTAATTAGTTTTTATATCTAATTTAGGGTTATAATTTATTTTATACTTTTTGAGAGTAAGTGTTTATACAATTATGGTATGTATATAATTTAATCACTAGTTAGTGTTAAAATACTGTTGAGTAACCATTTTGAAAATGATCATATTTTTAAAGACGTACAGTAAAACCATGTTAGACCAAACCCCTGTAGTCGGAAATTCTGGATAGTCAAATTACACTTTTCGAAAAATGGGGGAAAAAAGTCAAATAAAATATATTTTATTTGTTACCAAGTTCAACGTTAATATATAATTGTAGAAACAGTGATATTTGGTAATAAATGTTTAGAATGTACCTGCTGTAATCAACACAATGTGTTTTCCTGTAACTAAAAACAATTACAGTATCTACCTGGTGCTTGATATACATCAGTTAAATGAATTAAAATTTGATTAAACTCATTCAACTGTAATTTAAAATTCGTGAAAATACTTTATCCCTGTATTATCCCATTTAATCCAAATTTTCGCTCATCCAAACAAGATTCAATCTCAATTAGTTCAGATTAATAAAATTCTAGTGTGTGTCATATTTAATTAGATATTTTAATTATGTTCAGAATATTTTGAAGTTTTCTTCTTACTTCGAAATTTTTCAGGGATGCCTAGGTCAGTGTGGATGATTGAAGTCAAAATGCAGGAGATTTAGCCTTAGACATTTCGAAGCTTCGCACAACGTTAGTAATTGATACAAGAGTTTAGTCCGAAAAGGCTACTTAAGACTTGGAAAAAAACAACTAGACTTGTAATAGTTAGCAAAATATCAGAACTATATCAGGATAGTCCAACTTGTTTTTTCCATCCCAAGAGCTTAAGATGATTATCAGATTGCACCACGAGCCAAAGATATATTTAATACTAGATAGCTGTTACCCGCGGCTTTGCTCGCGTGGAAGTTGATTATATACAAATACGAAAATATACATGTGTATTTACAGATTAATTTAAAATATTACGTTACGTTGATGACCATAACTTGACCTCAGATCAAAAATAATGCAAGTCCGATACAAACTTTCACCCCCTTTTTCATCCCTTATTAAATAAAATTTCCAAAATTCCTGAAACACGTATTTATTTGTTTTACGTCAATAACCGAAATACAAAATTTTGTTTATGTAACTTTCAAAATGACGGACTTTCATACATATTATCATACATATTATCATCCCCTATTTTGACCCCTTTGGGGTGGAATTTTCTAAAATCCTTTCTTAGTGGGTGCCTACATAACAAAATGAATATACAGTCCGAATTTCATGCTTGTAGCCTTGATAGTTTGCGCTCGAAGATGATGAATCAGTCAGTCAGTCAGTCAGGACATGTTATTTTATAAGTATAGATTATTATTATTATTATTATTACTATTAGCACCGCGTCTTACTACCCATTCGGGTTATACGCACTTACGATAATGTGTAATGGTAGGATGATTGTGAGATGGAATGAAGGACCTACAGTTTAACGTGGGATCCGAACCACGGTGGAGGCCTGGCATTCCCCACATTCACAATATGTCTTGTCAGAGGTGAAGGAAGGGTTTGGTAATCAGATAAATCTTTGCCGGGACCGAGGATTGAACCCAGGCCGCCAGCATAGAAGTCTGACACCTTACCCCTAGACCACCAGGTCACTTATGATATATTTAATAATATCTTAAACTTAATATAGGCACACAATCGGCACTTAATAAACATTTGTTTTCAATACTTATAGATAAGTTGTAATTTTGGTTCGTACAAGCTTTCAAATTTGACTGCTAAAATTAAGTTTATTAAACTTCCAAATATTTATTTATAAACTGGCATATACAAGCATACATACTTTCACAAACCAGCATGGAATTATAAATATATATATATATAATATCTATTTATACATATTTTTATCAATAAAAATTGCAGAATAAAATACAACCATAACATTTTAAAATAAATATTTCTATTTGAATCATTATCTATTTCCCATCTGCCACCGATAGTTTAACTTAAATGGTTTTTCAGGCTAGAGTGAGGGCTGCATCTGGCCCGCGGGCCACCATTGGACGACACTGGACTAGCTATTTGTTTCTGTAGTAGATTTAAGGTACATATGGCCCCCAGAGGCGGATCCAGGTGGGGAGAAGGGAACCCCCCCTCCCCCAAATAGTCAGGAGAAGAACGAGGAAAAAAAGGGGGGGGGAGGGATTAGGAGAAATAAACCTATCTGAGGAGCTGAACGGATCAACGGAAAAAGCAGCATGAAAGAGCCAGGCGACCGAACAAGAATTTATAGTATAGCAGGATAATTCAAATTGAGATATTGCAAAGATTGCTAAGGGTAATTGTCAGTATCATTGTTGCGTCCAACCAAAACACGGCTGAGGACAACTATGGTTGAAAACAGACTACAGTAGCCCCATGGCTTCTTTGGTGTTGACTGACAGCTCACAGCTGACTTCTGACAGTCAACATTTAGGTATATACCTAAACTTTGACCGTCAGAAGTGACAGCTGCTAAACACATGTTTTTTGCAGATCATATGGTTCGGCGAAGGGATACATAATTTGGTCTGGTATCTTTTCAAAGCTGTCAGTTAGCACCAAAGAAGCCATGGATCTACTGTAGTTGTCCTGGCTCATCTGTAAGTCCACAATTACATCATTTTAGATCGACCACGAATAATTGAGCATTTTACAAAACTGGCAAAAACAGAATGGTCAAGTTATGTAACCTACATTTAAAAAAAAAAATTATAAATAATTATTAGTTCTATTCATATTTCCCTATATATTTAAATCTCGTTTCCAGGAGTCCAGGATGGCCTTAAAACGCCACTTTTGAGTGTTAAACTAAAAAAAAAAAATCCCTAAACTGGGGAGGGGGTTTAAGTTTTCTTTTCTTTCTCCCATAATGCTCCTCATATCTGCCCCCGTTTGGACCTGATTGATGTTTGAAAAGCTACTATAAAACGGTTCCTTATTCACCCTCTTTGCAAGTATATTTGGTAATTTTGAAAAGTGAGTCAATTTACATCACCAGCAAAACATATTTTCGATTGGAAGTAAATACGAACATATTCATAATAAACCTTTCAATCATCAAAAATGGCCAACGTTATCTTGAATTAACAATATCACAACGTGATAATAGAATCTTCAATTTTTTTTCAAGATTTAAATAAGGAAAATTGTGGGAAAATTTAAATTACTTCATAAAACTTAAATACATCCAGTTAGTAGACTAGACTGCCGATGACGGAGAAATCGAAGTTCGAATCTCGGTCGAGTGCACTGAGGGTGTTTTTTCCACAATAGTTTTCCACTCTTCTTCCAAGCAAATTCGGGTACTTCCTCTAACTACAATTACTACATAAGCGTATAGCTCGAACGGGTAGTAATACACGGTACTAAAAAAAGACATTTATAAATCCACCTTTTATTTTCCTTTCATTATTTTCTTCTAAAATATAAAAGAACAAATAAAACATTTCAACTATTATTTTTAGAGATGGTACGCTAGAAATCCTGTGGTATTCGAGAAATTAGAGAATCGTAAATATTCGTATCTCAAAAAAGTACAATGAATACACTAAAGATGAACTTTTCTTGATTAAAACGTTTTTAAGCAAGCAATAATTCTAGATACAGATGTAGTTCAGAGAGTAACAATATCACAAATAATGACCAAATTGTATTAATATAATTAATTTACTAAAAGAGAGTTCGCTTTGTTGTTTATGACGTAATAGACCAAACAAACAAAATATAGCTTTTGTCAGTGGCACTTAAAAAAAAAATCTAAATATTGTCACATAAACTAAAATGGTATCTTTTTAAAGAGTCGAGGAATCTAATTTGGATTAGAGATTCGAAAGAAAATTTAATATTTGTAATTGAGATAAGGTTCAATATATATATTAACATTGGAATATATTTAATAAAGTTATTTTTTAAGGTGGTTTTGGCTCCTTTCCTGACCTGGTGAGCGTGGGGTGTTTTTATTCTCATCAATGTGGTTTTCTGTCCTCTTTCTAGGCCTTCTAGCTACTCTTCTCATCTGTTAAACTATTTAAATCATCCCTTTATCATTTTAAAAGAAAAAGTATTGTATAGGTTTGATTGTTTTCTTTTTGACTGACAACTACCCGCATCTGTGATCACGCAAACTAAATATCAGGTTAATATATTTAGCTTATAAACTGCAAAACCTTCGTTATATTCTCATATTTCCATCCCCAGCATGCAACCTGACCACGAGTGCGTTAAGTGTACCACCGAGTAACGTTTTGCTGTGTCCATTCCACCACGGCAGACATAGGAAGCTTTATTTTTCTTATAGGTGGTATTTAACCGTTCACTTTCTAAGCATTATATTAATTATACTACTATAAAGCCACATGGCTGACTCACTCACCGGTATTAATGTTTACCCACTTCCAGATGAGCTAAAAACTTGAAATTTGGCAAACTTATAACTTTTATCCTGCAACACACAAGAAAATCGCAAACAGTTAAAAAATTAATTTTTAGCCCCCGAAAAAAAATTCAAAATTTCGGAGCAACTTTAAAGTCGGTGCGAACCTTTATTTGGAAGTCTCTTGTGGCTAAACGGAAATACCTATCAAAAAACTGCTCTGGAATTACATCAGTTTACATCCACTTGCAAAGAGCAAATCGAGTCTATATCATAAAAGCGCACGGTTTACAAACTAGCCTAACCCTAATCTGCACACCTAGTACTACACACATACAGCCCTAGCGATTAGAACGGTATTTTATCAGAGAGCAGGATGAGACCCTGTGCGAATACGCCCTAAATCGTACGGACATCAGTGCGGGTAGCTATGATGGATCGATGAACAGAGAACTGGATGTTGTGTCTGGTTTGGAATGCAGTTACTTTGTAGGTTACCTGTTTGGATGTCCGCGTAGTCCAACGTGATACGCTCACAGTGCACTAGACTGCCGATGACGGGGAGATTGAGGTTCGAATCTCAGTCGGGTGGACTGAAAAACATTGTTTTCCACTCTCCCTCTATGCAAATTTGGGTCCACTTCCTCTAAATGTAACCTTACTAATCTCTAAAACCACCAGAGTAATTAATACATAGGCATATAACCTAAACGGGTGGTAAGACACGGTTCTAAAAAAAAGAGTAAAATATATAAACCAAAACAACGTCCATTTGATACCTTTCTCCATTCCCCTCATTTATAAAATCACAAGCTGCTACTGCAATAATGTTGTATTCGACCTATAGGAAAATCGGAAAAGTAATTCCTTTCTCCTGCTTAGGCAAAAAAAAAAAACACCTTGAAATATGTGATTTAAGCCCTTTTAGACCTGAGCTTCAAACGTGTGGCAAACAGTTTACTGACACTAGCGGCCTAAATATTTAAAACTAGCTCACCTTGGTTTTGTATCTGTGTAAGCGACAGTTAGTCATCAACCTTAAATATACATTTAACTACCCGAACTGCATACCACGAGTTGAGGAGCATATTTCTTCTTTCTAAACAATAATTCAAATTTGGGAAGATTAGATAGAGATGGCAGAAAGTAACGCTATGCAATTAAGTATGTATATGAAAGGCGAAACTTAGGGGAGGGGAGGGGGGGATGAATGATTATAGTTACGGATATCCACCGTATCTGAATCATATTCTAATATATATTGAAAAATTACACCTCGACACGGGATTCGAAGCCGGTACCTTTGACTTAGCGCTCTACAATGCTCTACTACTGAACTATCCAGGAATCGTCCCGTACTCGGCATAAAGCCCCAATCGAGTCACCGGTGATTGTGATAGCCCTTAGTAGGCACTGATATCCACACATCCATCACAGACTCCATCTTAAACTACGAGTGAAGAATTAACCTGAGCACGGGACAATTACCTAGGATAGCTCCGGGTTTGAGCATTGGCGTACTAAGTCCAAGGACCCGGGCTCTATCCTCATGTCCAGGTTTCATATTTCAATTTATTCGAAATTAAATAAAACCATACCGTATATAGTATTAGTCTACCATTTTTAACACCGCGTTTTACTACCCGTTCGGGTTATTCGCATATTTAAACTCATGAAGTAGGGATGGTAAAATTATAATTTAAAGTAATTATACCCAGTGGGTAACAGCTGAGTGAAATGAGGGTGTTTTTTCATAAACGGTTTCCCGCTTTCTTTCCATTCAAATGTGGGTACACTTAATATAATTCTACGTTCCTTATTTCTATCTTATTAGTGTAATCCAATGAGTAAAATTATTTTATACAATGCTTTTGTTCATTGTTATCAATTACTCAAAGAGTCTTATTCATCTAAACATAAATGTTTTATTTATTACAATAGTCTACTTAATTATTGCAGTTCATAACATATCTGATAAATGTATTTTTAGTATGACTAATTTACACATTAGATCAAATGCACTGAATTAATATATTTCTGTACTAAGCCACTTTTAGGCACACAACAAATATTTAGGAATTGGAACTGAAAAATATTTGTTTTCTAAAGCCTTTTGTTCAAACAAGACACCAAAATATGAAAATAACGTTTGAAATTACACTTTATACCTACTTTAAATCACTGTATATTCTTACAAATAAATTCTTGATAGTACTTTCAAAAAATCAGTTTGTAGCCCTCAATCCTACTTATGTAAAACAAAACAGCGGCCATCTCTTTAATAATACTCTTCAATAACGCATTAAATCTGAATTAACTAATCGAATTAATTATCTCATTTAAGTGAATATATCGATATTAACAAGTATCTATCTATCGATCGATGTACATCCAAAATAAACGCCATTTAAAAATATTAGTTCAATAATGATATTTTTTGGTTTGTTTTGCAGTTGATGTTATTTTATCGAAGAAATTTAACAAATTAGTAACAATATTCAAATACATTTTTGAAACTAGTTCTTCATTGTGCAACGATATATTAGGTGAAACTTTGTCCAATATTTCAAAACTCCTAGTTTAGTATAGCGTAGTCAAGGTATTTTTTTATAACAAATTTAACTATATATTTTCTCCTAACATAAATAAATATATATATATATATATATATATCTTAGGGTAATTTTAAATCTAAATACTTTTTGTAGCTACTAAACACTTTCCATTTGACAGAACAAAACTGAAAAAAAAACTTAATTATATTATTAATAGACCTAAGCTCAATAAATAGCAATGCAGTGGCAATAATATAAAACTTAGTTTAACCTACCACGCCTAAGACAGGTTTAAATGTATTAAATTAAAACAAATTTTATATATATATATATATATATATATAAAGTAAATTTGGTTTATAAAGGAAAGCTTGAAACAAAAACTCGGAAGAGAAGAAAGAAAAGCATTATTGAGGTTTCATTCGATTTTCTCAAACACGCCAGCCAACATTCTCCACGAAACAAAATTAAATTACCCTCTGCTCATACCTGCGTGGATGGTATCCCATTACAAGAAGAGAGAGAAAAAAAAAGAACACAGATCTTGCCAGTCAGTTATATTTGTATACGTCTTTCACATCACTTGAAAATAAAAACAAATCACTCCAACGTATTCGAAATAAAATATTCCGCAAACACTATTATTCGTTAACTTCGTTCGTTTTTTTTTGTCGCAGGTAATAAAAATGAAAGTCGGTTTGAGACGTTGTACAGGGAGGATGATACCGTCCCGCCCGACTCGTGTATTCGACTACCTACCCCGCCCTGCCCGGCTAAAAGCAAGTGCAAAGGTGCGCAGACGCAGTCGTGACGTCACATGACGATTTTGTCGAGACAGCACGGCGCCACAACGTTAGCCTAAAGGGGTGGGTGACTTGACTACCTCAAGGCGTAGCTCTGACTCACTTTACCTGCAGGTTGATCTATCCCCTTAAAAAAAACTACTCTACTTTGATCTATACGTGACATTTTAAAATAATCATTCTGAATAATGAAGTCAGGCATTTAAGTTGGGAATGTGTTCATTGCTAATTTAGGTCCTCGTTTTATTATTTTATATAGGGTGACCTGGTGGTCTAGGGGTAAGGTGTCAGACTTCTATGCTGGCGGCCGGGGTTCGATCCTCGGTCCCGGCACAGATTTATATGATTTACAAACCCTTCCTACACCTCTGACAAGACATCTTGTGAAAGTGTGGAATGCCAGGTCGCCACCGTGGTTCGGATTCCACGTTAAACTGTAGGTCCTTCATTTCATCTCACAATCACCCTACCATTACACATTAGCGTAAGTGCGTATAACCCGAACGGGTACTAAGACGCGGTGCTAATAATAATAATAATAATATTTTATATAATTAAACACCAATTTTTTAGTTTCAAACAGCTCTGGCTCAAACTCAGGACCAAAGTAAACGAGTTCTAACAGTTATTTTATTCAACTTAATTATTTAAGATTTTTATTTGGCCAATCGGTGTACCTCAAACATGATGAATATAATCAACAGCTTAAACTAAGGATTAAGGACGACTAGGGTACTTTTAGAGAAACCAAGGTTTGAACTTGGACCTCTACATCAGTGTAAAGCCAGTTTGTTGCGATCCTGATGTCTTATAATGCGTGAACACTCGTGCGCTTTTTGAGTGTTTTTTTTTTAAATAATCATTTGATGTACAATTTCCAAACTCATGGATTCTTCTCAACACAGGACTTACAAACTAGTTTCACTTAACACTTCCGTGACAGCACTGTGACTCGGGAGGTCATGACCTATTTCCAAATCCTGTCTGAGTGCACTGGTGTTGTTTACCACCCCCTCCACGTTACAGGTGACTTCTGGTGCATTTTATTTCAACTACCCTCCTCATTTCTACCCTATGTGGTTATGTAGTTAATATCCTTAGTATTTTAACCGCTTCATTCAAATAATGACCCGCTTTGATAGTTGAAGGATATAAGGTGTCACTCTCGGATTAGACCGGACTGCCGATGATGGGGAGAAATTAAACCTTTGGGCCAAAAACAAACGACAAACACAAATACTCGACCACATTAGATATGGTATGTTACTGAACCAAGGACCCTTAGACGAATGAATGGTCAATCACCCTACTCTGCCTCGAGGAAGGATCAATCGACTGAAATGAAACTTTGAACCAAGGTATTCTTGCTTAGGGCAAAGCTATGGACGTTGACCACCTCACAATGATTACCTCNCCCCCTCTAGGACAAGTCCACTCCACTCCCCTACATTTCATCAATATTCACAGACAACGCACGCGGCCTCACGTGCTAGTCATAAATAGGTTCGCACATGCGCTTTCGGAGAACTCTTCAAGAACACAAAAGTACACAGGTTGTCAAGAAAATTTGTCAAACAGTAGTTATTGGGAAGGTTTTAAATGTTGGAGTTGATTGTGAACTGATATTACTTAATTCCATCCCCTTTTAACGCGGTATTTCATTTCTTAAGGAGGAAATGTAGGATTAGTGAGAAAGGGTAAGTCTTTTTGCAGTTTTTATTTAAAAAATTTTTTATCATAATAAATCATATAATTATCCAGTAGAAACAGAGTTTAATTTTCTTCACACGGTGAGATCAAAAACTCTTAAATATCTATCATTTGTGTCATGGAATTTAGTGACAACTTTTTCTCTTCATTTAAAAAGTTTCTCATCTAATGCCGCTATGATCATGACAGATATTCAACAACTGTTGATATCACCATGTGTAGAAAATTAAACTCTTATGTATCTACTGGAACAATATTTTATCTATTTTGACCAAACAATGCTTTGCTATAAAAACTGCAAAATAAATTCCCTTCATTCACGTTTTCTACACTACTTCCTTACTACCCATCCAGGCCAATAAGGTAGAGTATAAGAAGTGTACACGCATATTTGTTGGGGTTAAGCCTTACACACACACACATACACACACACACACACACACGTATATTTAAACAAAAACATATATATTATATACTTTATATAGGCCTAAATATCATATATTCTATTATATAAATACATATATATTATTTACTTTCTCGCTATCTTACAGATAGAGAAAGTATTGTGATTGTCAAAAAAAAATTGAACTCAAGATTTAGATGAATCTCGACGTTTCATGACCACTCGAATCCTAAAAAGTGGCTTTTGAATTTCCCTTTGTCTACCTGTCTGTCTAAACCTCCAACTAAAGCCTAAACTATTTTATTCATTGGACTAAAACGTGGTATCTAGGATTTTCATAGGGTTGCCCCGAGATGTTTTTGGAATTGGATATCCAACCTTAAAATTAAGGGTAGTTTACTGAAGGGCAAAAAGAGAAAAAGTCGATTGTCTCAAAATCGGCTTTAACGATTTTGATTAAATTTCATTTTAAAACATTTGTAAATATTCTAAATAAAATAGCTACGGAAAAATGAATTTAAGGGCTCCGGTCTGATGTGTATATTCTCATTTTTTTTTATCATATCTCCAAAACTATTTGAGATATGAAATTACTTATCATTGCAAGTATGTAGATAAATTTATAATACAAATATTTTATAAGCAACCTATTTTTATAAAACCAATAACTTCCAAGTTATACGCAACTTTTCGAATACTAAAGGTAAAGTATTGCGACCGTAAAGAAAATATAACCTGAAATGTTATTATTATTATTAGCACCGCGTCTTACTACCCATTCGGGTTATACGCACTTACGCTAATTTGTAATGGTAGGGTGATTGTGAGAAGATGAAATGAAGGACCTACAGTTTAACGTGGAATCCGAACCACGGTGGAGGCCTGGCATTCCCCACATTCACAAGATGTCTTGTCAAACTGAAAAGTTGATGGATGTCGACGTCTCATAGCCCCTCGAACCCTAAGAAGTTGTATTTGTAATTCCATCTGTCTGTCTGTCTTTTTAACCCCAAAATTAAGATTAGTTTAGTAAAAAGCGAAAATAGAAACAATCGATTTTCTCAAAATCATCTATAACGATTTTGATTAAAATTCGTATCTTGGCGTTGATTAAGATTATAAATAAACTGACCATTTTCATTTTCCCATGAAAATTATTTTAAGGGCAAGCCCTTAGAATGGTGCAAAACCATGATTGCCAGTTCTAATAAGTTCTTATAATGTGGGGCAGATATAGACTTAATGCGACATCAGGAAACGCCCTGCTCACCAACACCTAAACTGCCCCGACGAACGTAAAGTCTGTTCAGCGTAGGACTTGTTTTCCGAAAGGCCTTTTTCCATACCAGAAATCTATTATATAGTAGGATATTGGTAGGAAAAAAGACCTTTCAGAGAGTAATTCTTACCGTGATTGGAGTATTTAGTGCATCGGCAAGCAAGCCAACTTGAGCCGGTTGACGAAGAAATGAGCAAGGAGTCAGTTCAGGAGAGGTCAGCTGGTTGGCGAACGCTCGGACTCAGGTGGTGCGATGTGTAACCATCCCTTCCCCCCTTTTTCTGTACTTGGAATAATCATTACCAATTCAGTTAGACCCACTGGTATAGATAGATACGAGCCAGTCCTTGGTTCACGTTACCTTTATTGTAATCACCACTCGTTGGAGACACTACTGTCAGAGATAGTCTAAGACTTCGTAGAGAAGACTGCGATGGTTGTGGCGTCTGAATCATCTCCTCGTCGCAGATTGAGCTACAACACTTATCATGAGTATTGAGATACGTAGTTGATTATGTCGATGTGCCCTTAAGGCGTAGTTTCTGTTGGTGGAGCTGTGAGCTCTATCATGTCCTTATGACTATGTTTTTGTAGGTAACATTTATTTGTTTCCCTATCCCCATAAGGCATAGATTATTTATTTCAGTTGTTCTAAACCTTTTATAAGCCCACAGGGCATAGTTTACTATAGTGCGACATGTGCACTATCTTTATACGTCTATTAGACTGGGTCGCAAATATTGGGGTCTTAAACAGACGTCATAAACAGTTTGACCATGCTGCGGCTAAAGAATAGCGTTATAATTAATTATGGAGGATGCCAGGTTATCTGTTGCTTCGATTCACGACCTCATTGGGTCTGTAAACTTATACCAGTCTTGTAGGTGTCTAAGTCTATACTGATTTGAGGTACGCAACCTGTGGAAGTGCTACTAGTCCATAGTAGTGGCTCGCGGTTTTTTTATGTACGGCCTGTTTGAGGTGCCTATAGAGTTGATCGAGTTTGATCACTATCTTGATTAGTGTTATTATCCCCGTTGCAGGGTAACTTAATGTTTATACTATTGATTACACTGGCAGTACTATTTAGGAAATGTCCGGCGATAGTATTAATTGCTTCTAGATTCCTGGTTATTCGCCATTGACTAGGTTTATAAGATCTGTTTCTCTTCAAGGGACAAATTACATTCTGGTATCTAACTCTATTAGGAGTTAACCCTCACTAGATAGCAAATGTTAATTACCATCCTTGTAGCTCCTTAAATTAGGACTAAGATCATGTGGTTTTGTTCTTCATATTTAAAGTTATGTGTTGTTGTAAGCCGACTGGCATCAATGATAAATAAGTTATTCTTTTGATCGCAGTTACTATGTATTAATAACATTGTGCCGTTACCTATTGTCCTATTAGGAGTATTAGTTGTTGTCCTGTTTTTAACGAGTTACTAGATTTAGTGTTTAAACCTATGACCTAAGTGTGCAGGTTATAGGATGTTCCAAGGTGCTTCCCACCAAACTCATCTTAGGTGAGTTATTGATATAACTAAATATAAACATAAGTATTTTTTTCTCGTCTTAAACAATGGATGGTTTGAATAATTACAACCTATAATTTTTTGTACTTTCTTACCTCTTATTTCTTTATTAATAAACTAACTTTGTTAATCTTGTATATTATTCCTGTACTGCATCTATATCCTATAATGTAGTAAACAGTAGGAAAGAAGGGTGCACATTTATTTTTCGATATTATTCATTTAGTTAATTTGACTTACTTAACATTTAATTATAATCTGGAGGGTTTGTCCACGAATTTTTTTTTCAGCCATGCGTCTTAATACCCGTTCTGGTTATACGCTGAATACTAAATACGCAAGGAAGGCTATATTAATAAGTAGTGTACCAAAATTTACGTGGAAGGAGAGTGGAAAACCATTTAGGGAAAACTTCCCACATTACATCTGACCGAGATTCGAACTTCGATCTCCTCATCATAGGCAGTCTAGTCTACTACGAGAGTAGCGCTTTAGACCACGTGACCACCAAAACGGGTGACTAATTAATTAATTAGGTAACTAAAACTAAAAAACTAAACTAAAAAAATACGTTAAAAATTAACTCACATTGTAAAAATATATAAATTGATCTTCGAGGTGTTGTGTGTGTAAGAAATAAAAGGGGATGGTAGAGAGAAAGATAATGAGAGAGTGAAAGTGCCAATAAGGGGTAAAGTGAGACAGGGAGTCAACAACTGAGAGAAACAGTGAATTAGAGAGTGGATTGAAACAGCGAGAAAGAAAGTGAGTGAGAGTGAGAGAAAGTGAGATTAAAATAACGTGAGATGAAGTGAAATTGAAACAATGAGAGAGAAAGTTAGATTGAAATAGAATGAGAGAAAGTGTGATTGATAAAACGAAAGAGAAAGTGAGATTGAAACATTGAGAGAGACAGTGATATTTAAATCATATGTGAAAAAAGGAGATTGTAACAGTGAAAGAGACTGTGAGTTTGAAACAGTGAGAGAGACAGTGAGATTGTAAGAGTGAGAGAGACAGTGAGGTTGTAAGAGTGAGAGAGACTGTGAGTTTGAAACAGTTAGAGAGACAGTGAGTTTGAAACAGTTAAAGAGACAGTGAGTTTGAAACAGTTAGAGAGAAATCGAGATTCTATCAGTGAGAGAAAAAGTGAGATTATAACTGTGAGAGAGAAAATGAGATTAAAACATTCAGAAAAACTGTGAGATAGAGAGCATAATGAAGAATCTATGTGCTGTAATATTTCAACTGATGATTCACCTATACTAATTGACTTGTAGGTTTATCCACAATGACTGACTGAACTTTGACCTGATAACAAATCTAGATATCGTTGAAGTTTGAACCATATTATTTAATTGTGTGATATATGACAGGTACGAGCTACATCTTATCCCCCCCTTAAAGGACATTTGAGAGACTATAAAAAAAATGACTGTAGTGTAGCCTCATTGACAAAATGTACTATTGTATGCAGGGCTGTGCCAAATTTATGTAACAAGTTGGAAATAAGTCTTACCTAATGTAAAGAGAATAGAAGGTCGTGCAAGATGTAAAAAGATAATCTGATTGGCTAAGCTTGTGACGTCACTTGGTACACAAGCCAGCGCGTTAACATACATACAGTTATATGGAAGAGAAATCAAGTTGTTAAAAATCAGATTGCATTTTGAAAATTAAATAATAAATAAACCGGTCTATACATTGTTGTAGAAATATTACACCAAAGGTCATAAATGAAATATTATTATTATTATTACCGCGTCTTACTACCCGTTCGGGTTATACGCACTTACGCTAATGTGTAATGGTAGGGTGATTGTGAGATGAAATGAAGGACCTACAGTTTAACGTGGAATCCGAACCACGGTGGCGACCTGGCATTCCACACATTCACAAGATGTCTTGTCAGAGGTGTAGGAAGGGTTTGGTAATCAGATAAATCTATGCCGGGACCGAGGATCGAACCCCGGCCGCCAGCATAGAAGTCTGACACCGTACCCCTAGACCACCAGGTCACCTACCATAAATGAAATAATTCACACTGTTACTTACTCTTTATGGCATTAGGAACAAGGGTCAACGTTACAGAAAAATTGAGAAAAGAGAAATATCTATGTCCACCAAAGAACATAAGAATCAAATTAATTTTCAAAGATATGAATTAAAAATTATATATTTTGTTTATAGCTCAGAAACTATTGGTTTTATAAAAATATATTTTGAATAAAGGATTTTTATCTCTAATAGTACTACAACTTTACAATGATGATTTATTCCGTATCTCAAATAGTAGTGGATAAATGATGAAAACAGGAAAATTTCCCTCGTGTAAATTCAAAGTCATTTTCATGAGAAAATGAGAACTGCCTTCTTGTTTGTATTAATAAATAATGTCTAGATGTAACATTTAATCAAAATTGTTATAATGAATTTCGAGAAAATCGGTGTTTACTCTTTTTGCCCATCAGTAAACTACCCTTAAATTTACGGTTATACATCTAATTCCAAAAACCCCTCGGGGGGACCTTTTACAATTCCCAGATACCAAGATATAGCCCAATCAGAAAAATAATGTCGGCTATAGCCCGAGTTACAGACAAAAGGCCCCTCAACAATTTTGTTTTGTTTCAGGGGGTCATGAAACGTTGACATTTATCAAAATCTCGAGTTCAAATATTTTGACAATTACAATACTTTCTCTCCGAGCTGTCAAGATAAAGTTAAATATATGTATCTGTGGCTGTCTTCGTATTAAAATATAGCTGCTACGTTCTGGTTGACATAAGCAATGATACAATCAAATTCCTCCTGGTGACCTGGTGGTCTAGGGGTAAGGTGTCGGACTTCTGTGTTGGGGGTCCGGGGTTCAATTCTCGGTCCCGGCACAGATTTATCTGATTACCAAACCCTTCCTTCACCTCTGACAAGACGTGTATTAATCACAACTTGTGAATGTGGGGAGTGCCAGGCCTCCACCGTGGTTCGGATTCCACGTTAAACTGTAGGTCCTCCATTTCATCTTACAATCACCCTTCCATTACACATTAGCATAAGTGCGTACAACCCGTACAGGTAGTAAGTCGCGGTTATAATTAATAATAATAATAATAATAATAATAATAATAATAAATTCCTCCTGACACTGCCTTTCTATTCTATTTACATTGGTTTTACCTAATGTGAATCATAGGGAAGTTCTTTAACAGAAGAAGGCAATATAGAGAATTTACTGTAACATGTGGGACTCATTTCAGCGGTGGACAGGAGAGAAGAAAAAAAAACCAATGAAATAAAGCTCAAATAAACATGTGTCTCATTTGGCCTTGTTTTCTAGCTGTACTCTAGTTATGTAGAGCTGCTTAACTCTATAGGAAGTGCTCAAAATGGTCTGAATGCAAGCCGGAAGTCGTCGCGTAGAATGCCACACCCTTTCATATAATACCAGGTCTTTGTAATATCCAGAAATAACCAATAGACCGGTCTCGGTGGCAGCATGGTCTCAGGCATCACTATCGCAATAGACTAGACTGCCAATGTTAGGGAGAGAGGGGTTCGAATCTCAGCCGGGTGTACTGAGGATGATTTTTCCATTCTTCTTCAACGAAAATGTGGGTACATTTCTTTTAAATTCTACCTTTATGTAGTCCGACACCTTAGTTCAGTCGGTAGCGTATCTGCCTATTGAATCAAGGGTCTCGGGTCCAATTCCCGGAATGGCCAAAAGAATTTTCATTGGTGAAATATGGGTTTAACCTTACACAGTGATAAATCGACGGTCAGGGTGCTGGATGTTGCATATGTTCTGGATTTAAGGTCTTTTATAAATTGTGTTCTGATATGTATAATTTTTTTAGCACACCGTCTTACTACCTTTAAAGGCTATACGCTTATGTACTAATCACGCTAACGATTTTAGGAATGAGGAAGGCTATATTTAGAGGAAGTGTGCCCGCATTTGCGTGTATGAAGAGAGAAAAAACCCTTTAAGAAAAATCACTCTCAGTACGCTCGACTGAGATTAGAGCCTCAATATCCCCGTCATTGACAGTCTAGTCCACTGTGAGAGTAGCACCTTAGACCATGTGGCCACCGAAGAGGGTAAGTGTTCTGGTATAAACATTCGATTTAGAAATTTCACGTTAAATACCTCAAATTTAGGCAATATAGTTTTATATTTCATGTGAGTGAATACGGCTGCGGGTACAGTCACGGGAAATTGTGTTGCCACTATGAGTGAAATCAACATCGCATGTGACTGTACACTACAAACAAACCTAGTCCCGTGAGAAAGCGTTGCTTCTCAAGTGATAAGCACAGCAGGTCTACAGGCTTTCAAGTGTAATCAAGGAACAGAGCTTTGGGAGAAAGTTTGGTTGAGGTGGTTTTTGGTTTCCACCACACGGACAGAATAGTCATGTCTTCCGGAGATGATTTGTTCATCATTGGCTTTAAGCTTTTCTTAGTTCATGATACACAGAAGAAAGAACGACGGAGGACAAACAAGGTACTGGGTGCGTTTTAAACTGGCGAAAAGATTATCGAATGGAGGAAAAAATAAAAGCCGATTTGAGAAAAGATGACATAGGGATACATAAAAAAAAAATACAATTTTCTTTTCGTAATTTTGTTCGAATGTCTACAACTGATTTGTAGATCTTGATAAACCTACTGGGACCAAAATATTGTAAGAAAAATACCAATTATAGAGACGCTAATAGAGAATTCGAGAGGCAGAAAACAATTTCATTGTTCAACACACACTACACACAATATCCCAATAGCATTGCTGAGGGAACTGCAGGTACAATAAATCTTTTATCTTCGACCTCTCTCGGTTAACTGTTGCCAAATGTTCTCGCTCTCGGTTATGTCTGAAGGGGGTGTGCTGAGGTAGAAAGGAACTACTGGCATCTTCGACTAACCAGTGTTGTGAAACTTTGCTGCACTTACAAAAGTACGCCACCTATCCCTATCTTGAGCTGGTTCTATCCAAACTACATCATTACACCCTGTCCCTATCTTGAGCTAGTTCTATCCAGTCCACCTCATCACATTCTATCCCTATCTTGAGCTAGTTCTATCCAGTCCACCTCATTACAACCTATCCTTATCTTAAGCTAGTTTTATCCATTCCAACTCAAAACAGCCTATCCCTATCTTGAGCTAGTTCTATCCAGTCCACCTCATTACACCCTATCCTTATCTTAAGCTAGTTTTATCCATTCCAACTCAAAACAGCCTATCCCTATCTTGAGCTAGTTCTATCCAGTACACCTCATCACACCCTGTCCCTATCTTGAGCTAGTTCTATCCAGTCCACCTCATTACACCCCATCTCTTTCAGGTTCATTCAAATATTATCCTCCCATCTGTGTCTGGATCTTACTACTGGCCGTGTGTAAAATACCATATGAGAATGTCTGTACTATAGTGACGAAATCGTTTTTTTAAAATATACGTTAGGTTAAAATTAGATTAAATTGGAGCAAAAGAAAACGTCACGATTAATAGATAATTTTCTCGTAGCCCTAATAAATAAGCCACGTATCCCAGGTAGACTGTCACTGATATATATATATATATATATATATATATATATGAATATATAGTTGATACCCAGAGTTGCCCGAAATATTTTTTTTTTTAGTTTAATGACAGGACGGGGCAGGTAACTTTAAAATTAGTGCCTTTAAGTCCTGCGTTACCCGTGGCCGTTTTGCTTCCGACCCAGTTTTTAATAAACCTAAAAAAATCCAGCAAAATTTTTGAAAATTTTGGCTTTGAGATGAACACGTCCATGCATAGGATCAAATTTTTTAAATTTATTTTTTATTTCAGACCTCTGCATGTGGTAGATATCACGCATTGCTCATGACATACAAACATACACGCCATTTTATTAATATAAAAGAAAAACCAAACGGGTAGTAAGATGCTGTGCTAAAATATTATATATATAAAGAGAGAGAATAGAATGAGATAGATTCCAGTTTACAAGATTACTGAGAGTTGTCATTATAAAGTGGAAAACTACCACTTCCTTCTCCCCTCCTACGGCCTTCGTGAACGACTGAACAGGACATAATATCTGAGGGCCATGACCCCTAACCACCATAAGCCTCCCTAGAGCCCTATAAAAAATGCCACTTGGAAGTAAACCGGAAGAGAGCTGGTTAAGTGGTTATCACTCACTTGTCTCTTAGGTCGGGATTTAACGGCTTTTTTTTTTAATTTTCAAGAGTATGAAATTAAATTTATCACGGTGAAAAGTGAGGTGATGGTAATTACAAGGAAGAGGATAAGTCTTTTAAGGCTTAACAGTTAGGTGGAGTAGAGCTGAGAAAAGTGCAGATTGTAAAATATCTTGGAAGCTTGATTGAGGTGAAAGGTGGAAGTAGAGAGGATTTAATAAGAAGAGTACAACAAGGAGAGTTGTTCTATATTTGTGTAAGAGATCTGCTATGAAGAAGAGAAGTCTCCTTGAAGTGTAAGGAAGGGTTGTATAGCGCGCGCGTAGTTTGTACCCATTGTCACATATGCTGCAGAAACATGGATAGCGAATGTAGGAGAAACCAGGAAAGTGGAGGCCTTGGGAATGAATATTGTCAGAAATATGTTAGCTGTCAAGAGGAGTAACAGAATTATGAATTAAGTTTTCCGGGAAAGAGTGTGGGTGAAGGGAGTACATGAGATAGTAGAGGAAACAAGACTGAGATGGTATGGACATGTATGAGGATGTTGGAGTACATGAGAGAGTAGAGGAAGCAAGGCTGAGATGGTGTGGTCATGTAATGAGGATGTTGGAGTACATGAGAGAGTAGAGGAAGCACGACTAAGATGGTATGGGGATGTAATGGGGATTGAAAAGAAGAGAATGCCAAAGAGAATGACGGAGATGAATTTTTTAGGGAAAAAACCATAAGGGAGACCAATAAATAGATAGGAGGAGCAGGTGACAGGAAGTGTGCAAGTTACAGAAGAATAATGAAACTAACTAAAGGAAGAAGAACAGTGGAAGGAAAGAGAAAGATGTAATCATTTTACTAAATTGACCTTGGCACAGGCTGGAAATATTGCATGATGATGTTGCGTTTTGATGTCCCTAGTGTTTTATTTCCAAGTGGATTTTGGTGCCTTTCCATTAAGTGACCTGTTCACTCTTACCACGTCAGTGGTCTTCAAAGAATGTGCCGTAGTGTCTCGTGAAGTGTCAGCAGTAAGAGGGGTGTGGGAGTTAGGGGGTAGATCATAACGTAGTTAGAAAAAAAATTTGAAGAGTAAAATTAAATCTTTTAAAATCTATGATTCACATTATTATTATTAAAAACAACACACTTATTAGAATGTTAGCGATTGAACTCTTATATATAATCTTAATAACTCGTTATTATAAGACGGCGAAGGCTCATTTTATTTTTTTATTTATAAAATGAGGGCATATGAAATATTATAAAGATTGTACATTCTATCAGTATGATAAATTATAGTTAATATTTGTATTAATAAATAAAACTTTACTATATATATATATATATAATATACCATAATAATATAATACATAATACATCTTTTTAATGAAATATATATTTTTTTAGCACCACGTCTTACTAACCATTCAGGTTAAATGTTTATATACTAATAACGCTAATGAGCTAGGGATGAGGAATGTTAAATTTAGAGAACGTGTATCCGTATTTGCGTGGAGAGAGAGTGACAAACAATTTTGAACAATCAACCTCAGAACACCCAACTGAGATTCGAGCCTTGATCTCCCTGTCATCGTCATTCTAGTCTATTGCGAGAGTGATTTATTATACCACGCGGCCACCGAAGCGGGTAGAATATAATTAATATATAGGCCTAATTCATAATATTAAATTTAGTATCAAGTACTTTCTTTAGAATATTGAATCAATAATATATTTGTTTTTGCTGACGTTTCTACAGTAAAATTTTTAATCAATTAATTTTTTTTAAATACATCCTCTATTTGAGTTTCAGTAGCTTATAAGGAGACGATGTTCGTAGGATCAAACCCAGCTGAGGTCAATGGATTCTTCCGAGACCCTAGTTCAATCGGCAGCGTGTTTCTCAACTGAGTTAAAGGTCCCATGTTCGATTCCTATCATGACCTAAATGTATAGTTGGTAAAATGTGGTTTTACTCGTTCACACAGATAAATTAACCTCTGGGGGCCGGGTGTATCTGTTCTAGAGTTAAGTTAATCTATAAGTCGTGTTCTGATATAGTAAGTCAGTTTAGAAAGTGCACGTTAAATACTTCAAATAGATTTTTGAAATAAAAATTTTCAGCAAAATATTCAGGTAAATACCATTCTAAATATCTTCTAGAGATATTAAGTTTTAAAACATTTGGTGACCTGGTGGTCTAGGGGTAAGGTGTCGGACTTCTGTACTGGGGGTCCGGGGTTCAATCCTCGGTTCCGGCACAGATTTATCTGAGTGCCAAACCCTTCCTTCACCTCTGACAAGACATCTTGTCAATGTGGGGAGTGCCAGTCCTCCACCGTGGTTCGGATTCCACGTTAAACTGTAGGTCCTCCATTTTCAACTCACAATCACCCTACCATTACACATTAGCGTAAGCGCATATAACCCGAACGGGTAGTAAGACGCGGTGCTAATAATAATTTGAAACATTTGCTCAAGTATGAAAGCCCTCTCCGAAATCCCCCCTCTTTTTTTGTTAATCCCCGGCATTCCCATTTCTGGGTCCACAAATAAAGTTCCGGCACCATAACCCCCCTCTCTTGCTCCTTTTAAAAAAAAAAATGTGCATAGCAACTAGTTGTGAAGTCGACCGCAGAAGTACAACAGGAGTGCATCAGCGCTAGCTCACACCAGATAGAACACACACACACACGAGGAGAGCGCGGAACGTTCCAAAGAGGAGATAAGGTCTACAGCGGAACCATGACAACCGCACGTAGCAAAAAGCCCGAGCGACGACGAGTCGTCAGTCAGTGAGCCGTGTGAAGCGAGTCTAGGAAGGCTGTTATCCCCTCCCCACCGTGTGTATATCTCTATCTCCCTCTATATCCGCCGGTCATGGGGCCGACCTTGAAACAACACAACGTGAGGTGTACCATAGGTCTACCTCTTGTTTTCTTCCTCCTGTTGCTGCTAGAAGTGACAACCGCCACAGACGAAGGAGGAGACGTCAGTAACGACGTGGACAAACAACTCGAGGTGAATCTAGAGTTCGACGAGATCGAGCTCGACGATTTATCCGAGAATAAAGCCAAGGCGGAGTACGACTACTTCGTCAGCGGGGGTGCTGATACGTTGGAGAAGAAGGTAGGTCGTTTTCTGTCAGCTGTGTGGGTTTTTTGGTGTGTGTGTGTGTGTGTCAACGTATATTATGTTTGACGATAGATCGTGCAGTTTCTAAACACATTACTCACAAATTACCTTAATTGTTGGGCTAAGGCATCGGGTTCACGTTAGTGTGACCTGCTGGTGATGGGGAGGTCAAAGTTCGAATCTTAGCTGGATGCACTGGAGGGTATTTTTTTTTCCCGTCCTCTTTATTTATAAGGAAGGTGCACCACAAATAAAAAGATAAGCTCACCTAACTTAAGAAAGCACTTACATATTAAAATAATCCGATTTTCATTGAAAGGACCTTTTTAGAAAATACATACATTTCTTATCGGTCAACATTGATAACATACTGACCGCCTTTTTTGGTATAGTGGTCAGAGTTCCTGGCAAAAAAAAAAATTGTGCAGTCCCGGGTTCTATCTCTGGTGCTTCTAGATTTTCTGTGAAAGCAGTGCGTGTGAATGGAGTCAAAGCTCAGCGTCATAAGGATAAATGTGAAGCTACTTGAATGAAGAAGTAGTGGCTCCGGTCTATAAAACTGAGATTAATGGGCGTTGAGTTTGTTGTGATGACCACATGACACCCTCTATCCGTAGAAGTTGGCGATATATTCGCCAACAAACGTCGGTCACTATGTAGGTATTGCTCGATCACGTGTTTTTTTATGGGTATTTATGGTATATATAAAAAGTGACAAATGTAGATCACATTAATTGATGTATGAATACGTGAAAATAGATCTAAAAACTTTTCTAACCACTTTGATGGTTGAATGATCAAAGAGGCATCACTCTCAAATTAAACTGGACTGCCAACGATGGGGAGATCGGGGTTTGAATCCCGGTCGGGTGTACTGAGGGCGGTTTTTACTAAATTGTTTTCCACTCTCCCTCCACACAGATGCCGGTGCACTTCCTCTAAATTTAGCCTTACTAATTCTTATAATACATTATTGTAATTAGTACATAGCCGTATAACCCGGACTGGTACTAAGACGTGGGTGCTACAACAAAACCAATGAAAATTGGACTAAGTTTGTCAGATATCCCTGGAATAGATCCAGGGACCTCCAGACTTGTAGTCAAACCCATTAACCATTGACTCACTGTTTTTTTTTAATGAGTGCCTGGGATAAAGACAATAGGAAATCAGAGGAATATATAAATCAAGTTGTCAAATGTATCGCAAACGTACTTCCGTTCAAAGTTCCGGTGAGTCACGTCCAGATATAGAAACATACGGTTGTGTACACGGCTCAAGTTGTGTATGGTTCGAACTGTGTAAAGTTTAAATTGTGTACAGTTCACATGACACGTTCAGAGGCAATGAAATGAATAACATTATGTGAACCTTGAACAAGAAATAACAATACTAAAGAGTTTTTTTTTAAACAAAAGCTTATTTTTGTATTTAATTTCCGTGTAACCAAATGTGTTGAAGTCAGCCAAAATATGTTGCTGACTAAAAAATAAAATCTGTATTATATTTATATTGTTAAGTTAAGTTCATGAGTTAGCTTTCTTAATTTCGATCCAGGAATATTTTATTTGATCTCAAAGAGCTGGTGGATTCGGATTTGTTTAATCTTCTCGAAGTTTTTTTTTTCTATCTGGTCTATGTTGAGAATGTTGGTACAGTTCTGTTTAAATTCACCCTTCAGATCCAGCTTTATGTTAGACAGTTTAAGTGTAGCCTACGAAAATAAAAAGTTTTAATCTATAACGTTACACTTAAATTTACTAAAAAATGTGCGTATAACCCGAACGGATAGTAAGACGCGGTGTTAATAATAATAATATTAAATAATGTGTGGTTTCGTCATTATATTTACACCCGAAAAAACAAATACATTTCTGATAAAACATATACCGGTACATATGACTCGTAAAACACACACACATGTATATATATATGCCTTATTTTAAATATATTTGTTTTATCAGTCTTGAAAAAATTCAGGTGGACAGACAGGATAACAAATGAAGAAGCACTAAGAAGAGGGAGTGAAAAGATAACTATTTTTAATGTGATTCTTCTGTACAAAGCTTTGGTGACCTGGTGGTCTAGGGGTAAGGTGTCAGACTTCTATGCTGGCGGCCGGGGTTCAATCCTCGGTCCCGGCAAAGATTTATCTGATTACCAAACCCTTCCTTCACCTCTGACAAGACATCTTGTGAATGTGAGGAATGCCAGGCCTCCACCGTGGTTCGGATTCCACGTTAAACTGTAGGTCCTTCATTTCATCTCACAATCACCTTACCATTACACATTAGCGTAAGTGCGTATAACCCGAACGGGTAGTAAGACACGGTGATGATGATAATAATAATAATAATAATTCTGTACAAAGCAAACTGGATAGGACACATCCTTAGAAAGAACTGTCTTCTTCATGACGTCATAGAAGGAAAGGTTGAAGGAAAGAGGAGCTTAGGAAGCAGGAGGATTCAAATATTGGATGATTTGAAGGAAAGAAGAATATTCTGAGATCTGAAGGAGGACAGAGGGCGCATTGACAATTTAAGTTCACGGCGCATTGACAATCTAAGTTCACTGACAAAAGGAATGGACATGTCGTAAGACTGAACACCTAATAATAATAATAATCATTATCATCATCATCAGTCTTTCAACACAAAATAAGAGTTGTTATTTTATTAGTTTATACTATAGTGAACTACGAATAAATCTACCTTACCTGCTTTCGCATTATGTAAAGACTTAATTTTAAACTCCACCAGGATTCGAACCTAGGTATTACAAGGATTGGTTGGTCATTATCTAAAGCGTGGCACCTAAGCGCTCTTTAAATTAGCAGAGCTCATCAGCTTAGCTCAGTTGGTAGTGTATCTGCCTATTGAGTTAGGGACTCCGGGTTCGATTGTCAGCGTGGGTGAAATGTGGATACTCCCTTCCACAGTGGTGAATTTACGGCCGGTAACTGAGTATTGTATCTGTTTTATATTTATGTGCTGTTATAATTAGTCGTTTCAGAAAGTGCACGTTAAATACCTCAAATTTAAAATAAAAAAAACAATCTCAGGGGTGTCCTGTAGCGATAAACCGGGGGCCATTAAAAAAAAAATGTTTACGATTACAAACCCACTAATGGTTTTTTCGATATGTCCGCTTACCACCTTCGTCAGACTGTCGAAATAATTATCACCAGTCCTATTAGGTACACTAGAGTCGTTTTTGTCCGGTCCGGTCTCGGTGTTAACGAGTGGGTTTTAAAAATAAACAATCCATTATAAAACATTTATTAAATTTATAATGTACTAACTGTTGCTCGCGACTTCGTTCGCGTTTTCACTCTTTAAAAAAAAATTACTCGCGCACCACCTATTGTAAAATCCGGAAACTGAGGGTAAAATTACTTAGGTTGTTATTCACAGAGGGTTATGACTATTTATTTATAAAGGGAACCTCTGTGCCAAATTTTAGCTTTCTAGGTTTTGGTTTGGGCGTTGATCTAATAAGAAATAAGGCAACTTTAAGGCGAAAATATAAATCCTCTTTATTCCCTATCTCTTGGGAATTTCGGGAAATCCTGAAAAATTGTTATTAGTGATTATAATTACCTACTTACTTGCCAAATTTGAAGTCTCTAATAATTATAGTTACGGAAATAAGGCAACTTTAAAGTGAAAATATAAATCCTCTTTTATTCCCTATCCCGTGAGAATTTCAAAAAATCCTGTCATATTCCTTGTCTACATCATAAAGGGAACCTCTGTGCAAAATGTCAGCTTTCTAGGTCCAAGGGTTTGGGCTGGGCGTTAAAGAGTCAGTCAGTGAGTCAGGAATTTTATATATATATATATATATATATATATATATATATAATGCTATCCATTTGACGTTTTTTTTTCAGTTCTTTCTTTATAGCCGATGTTTCATTTCCAAAATAAAGTACTGTGTAGTAAAGATTAAAAAAAAACTATATTTCTCGTTTAATTTTGATTGTCCTCCTACAGTTACTATAGGCCCTATTCCTATTTTACACCCGCCTCGGTGGCGTAGTTGGCTAACGCGCTATTCGTGTTGAGCTAGACTGCTGAGGACGGGGAGATCGAGATTCGAATCTCGGTCGGGTGAACTGGGGGTGGCTTTTCCTAAATGGTTTTTCCACTTTTCCTCCACGCAAATGCGGGTTCACTTCCTCTAATTCAACCTTCCCAATTCCTAATCCATTAGCGTAATTAGTACTTAAAGCGTATAACCCGAACGGGTAGTAAGACGTGGTGCTAAATAATAATAATAATCCTATTTTACATCGCAATCAGAAAATGGGCAGATTATATTAAGATAAAGTTAAATGCTGTGTGGAAATTTAAAAGAAAATTTAGGTAACCCCATACAGAAAATTATTTACACCCGGTTTCTGTAATATCCGGCCTGGAATGCCGCCCCTTTAGGCCGGTTGATTGCAATTCCAGTGTACCAATATGATTTCAAAAGATGTCAATAGCTTGGTTTTACTTTAAATATAGATAGCTAAAGACATAACAACCGAAAAAAAAAATCATAAGGATTCTATCATATTATTTTGCTTATAGAAAAATGGCAAATCAAAGATATTTAAGCTAGCTACATACGGTTAGTAAGATTTTTGCTGTTTAAATATCAGGTCACCAAACTTCTGTTCACTATATATTTTGTAGAAAAAGCAGGGGAAAAAGTAAATCCAACGTGTCATTGTATATGTTAAAAACAAAAGGAAAATGGAGAAAGAGAATAAGTAGCGGAAAAAAAATAAAGAGAAAAATAGTTGGGACACAAAACTATTTTTTTACCACCGCGTCTTACTAATTTTTAATGCTATACACATATGTACTAATTACGATAATGAGCTAAAGTTGCGGAAGGTTGAATTTAGATTAAGTGTACTCGTATTTGAGTAGAAGGAAAGTGGAAAATAATTTTTTCCAAACACCTCAGAACACCCGATCAGGATTCTAACCCCAATCTCCCTGTAATCGACAGTCTAGTCCAACACGAGAATGAAGCCTTAGACCATGCGGCCACCGAAAGGGGTCTAAAAGATTGACTTTTGAAAATACTTGGTTAAAACAAGTACTGTACCTGTGGATGTACTACAGCCGGTTTTATAGAACAACCGGACATCACACCCGCCTCAATGACCGAATGTTCTAAGGCGTCACTCATGCAATAGACTAGACTGCTGATGACAGAGAGATCAGAGTTCGAATCCCTGTTAGGTGTACTGAGGCAGGTTTTCTCTAAATGGTTTCCCCCTCTCCTTCAACATAGATGTCTACGGGTAGATTACCTCTAAAATGCTTCCTTACTCATCCCTACACCATTAGAGTAATTATCATACATGTGTATAATCTGAATGGGTAGTAAGAAGCAAGGATGAAAAAAATACAGGACATAACCCTAAAAAAAGTACGTATGATGCCAACGATGGGGAGATTAGTGTTCGATCCCAGTTGGGTGTATATTTACTAAATGTTTTTCCACTCTCCCACCACGCAAATGTGGGTACACTTCCTCTAAACTCAACCTTACTCATCCCCAACACATTACAATAATTATTACCTAGTTGTATATCCCGAACGGGTACTAAGACGCAGTGCTGAAATAATAAAAACGTATGATCAGAATTATTTGGTTCTCATAGCCCCGGTTATTAACCCCTGCAATAAACTATTAGCCCCTCTGTTTGAGAAAGTGTTTGGCCACCCATGTGCTGAGGACATAAGGCCCTATCGTTAGCACGGACCGGTTTCCTGGATCGGGAATGAAAAGAGGCCGACTCGTCTGAATGACCGCATTCACAACCAGAGAGGGGACATCTGTTCCTAAAACATGGAAGGTTTTACCCACTAACTACCTTTGCTCTGATACATGTTTAAAGTTTTTTTTTTTTTCTGAATACGGTTATCGAGTATGTTATACAAACGATTTAATAAACACACCTAGCTGTTTCGTGGTGTATTGGTCAGTGCACATAGCTACAGACCTAGGAGTCCCAGGTTCGATTCTTGGCTGGTAACGTGGGTATTTCTCGCGAAAGAAGAACTACCCCAACGGTCACCAGGGTTTTTTTAGTTAGATTTAAGTGTTTCCACTGGTTCCACGCCCTCACACTTACTAGCACCCTCATCTCATCGGGACATGGAAAGAGCCTCCAGGGAAAGGATGTAGGATTAGTACATTCGAGCGTCTCCTGGGAAACGGTAGATTAGTAGGCTAATGGATAATCTTTCCACAAACTGGGCTAAGAGAGATGTAGCCCAGACGCGCTATATATAGTAAGACCCCCGTATCTGCGGTTTACCGAGGCCCAATTTTATTTATTATCAATTAAAGAAAAAAAATAAAGTTTCAAACCACGCACGCGCTATGCGAGAACCGGTCGTACTGTCAGCAGCACAAACATTTTGTTATCATATCACCACCACCATAATCATCATCATCATCACTGATCGTTTCAACAAGAAAGGAGAGTACAGTGTAGTATATACAGTACACGTTATTATTACTTCATTTAATGTTGGTAATGTCTTGCTGTGAATAATTAATCAATTAATCTTTACCGTATTTATTTATGAATATTACGTTATATAATATTTCTGTATTATCTGTGGTATCACATAACCGGGGTAGATATAGGAACGTATCGCCCGCGGATATGGGGGCCCTAATGTATATGTATACTAGGCTGTAGTTTGAAACAAGGTCAAATGGGACATAATAACTTTTTAAATTGTTTTGGTGTCTCATGTTCACCGCTGAATTGGGTCCCACATGTCACGGTACAACTTGTATATGGGGGCGGGTAAAGACTTAAAATTAGAAGCAATTCCTTTTGAAAGTACCATACTCGAGGAAGAGGGGGGTTAGGTCTTCAAGTACTATATATTATCCGATATTACTTCGTTTACTCTGCCGAGCATACCTTACACTTCCTCACTATGACTTTGATGGAGCGTACTAAAAAAAAATCTGTTATTTTGAATTGTTGACAGAATTATTGAAATAAAAATTAGGCCTAGTTAGTATTTGGCTAGTGGCATTTAAAATTTAAAAAAATACCTTTTATAAAGTTTCTATACCTATATGGGGATTCCCCGTACTAAGAAGGGGGTTGAATATATTTATATATCCCTTTTGGACAAACAAAAAAAGTTTTATTTTAGTGTTGGTGCGAACCGTTTTAACTTCAAGACTACAACAGGGCCGTAGTCAGGGGGTGGTTTTTGGGGTTCAGCCTCCCCCCTCCCCCCGAAATTTTGACGAACAAAATAGATATTGCTTTATTTATGATTCAAACATTATCAAAATTAATGTACAAGTACAAATCAGGGGGCTGTGTTACCATAAAAAAAAACACTTTAGAGAGCTTCTAGAGGTTTTTAATATCTATAATTTTTTCTGGCCTTCGGCAGTTAGGGGAATATGTTACCAATAAAAAACACTTCAGATAGCTTCTAGAGGTGTTTAATATTTATAATGTTTCCTTGCCTTCAGCAATTATACTGCTATGTAACTATAAAAAAAAAACACTTTAGAAAGATTCTAGAGATGTTTGTTTAGTTATAAGGATTTTTCCTAGCATCCGGCAGTTAGAGGGTTATGTTGCCATAAAAAACACTTTAGATAGCTTCTAAAACTGCCTATCATTTAGAATGTTTTCTAGCCTCCGGCAATTGGAGGATGTGCCCACCAAACCCCCCTGAAATTATGGGCTGGCTACAACTGGACTTGATTATTTGTAAACAAACATGCGCGTGTTCTACTTCCTCGTGATGAAAAGTCACGTGTTGACTTGACTTCCCTCATTACTTTGATGAATTGTGTAGACCCACCCTTAATAGCGTTGATTTTTTAACGAAAATAACTAGTTAAAAAGATTTGTCACAGCGTGTAACACACGTATCACAAATCTGCCACAGATAAAGGAGACATTCGTTTGAATGAAACTCGTTTAGCTTTTTTTTTCAAACGAATTCACTATTTTAAGAATCTAGAATTCTAATTCAAATCTTGGAGAAAACTATAAACATAAAGAGTAGATAGAAAATAGAAACAGGAGTTAAATGTTATCATTATTTGTTGTTAGGCCTATTTATTGTAACATTCACACATTCAGTTGGTTGTTAAATTAATGGTCTGGAGTCTGGTTGTTAAGTTCAACCTGTGATTGTGTTGCTGAACCACCAATTAGCAGTATTGGAACTCTAAAAAAATTCTAATTCAAAATTATAAAATTAATAATAATCTAGAATCTTTATAAAATAGTCAACCTTGGAGGTAAAATGCTCGCCCCAGACCCAATGTTCATTGGTTCAAACCCAACCAAGATCGACGCATTTTTATTGAGCGATAAAAATCCGTAGCACAACTTCCTTCGGTGGAGAAGTAAAGTCGTCAATCCAATGTTGATTGTGGTATGTAAAAGAACCCTGGAAGGTATGATAAAAACACCTTTCACGGCAAAATTGGTGGGTTCTTTCACTCTCGCTCATAGGAAAGTATAATGTGCTGATATAATCAGTCGATTCAGAAAGTGCACGTTAAACACTAAAAAAGAAATGGAAAAAATTTGTAAAACAAAAATATCGTCCAAGATTCTATGTGTATCTCTTTTAAACTACTTTATTTACATTAAAATGTAATATTATGCTTAAAAATATTTTAATGAGAAGAAATTATATTATTAAAATAATTGCACTGGAATAAAACATGTCAAAATTGTGAAAAAAAAAATGTCAATACACCTCAAAAGGATTCGTACCTCAATCTCTCCGAACCCATAAAACGCACTTCTCGTGTTGAGCTTGACTATCACTGACGGGGAGATCGAGGTTCGAATCTCGGTCGGTTGAACTGGGGGTGGTTTTTCCTAAATTGTTTTCCACTCTCCTACCAACTAAATGCGAGCTCACTTCCTCTAAAATTCAACCTTCCCAATTCCTAATCCATTAACATAATTAGTACTTGAGCGTATAACCTGAACGGTTAGTAAGACGTGGTGCTAAATAAAAAAAAGAACCCGTAAAGCTAACACAAGACACGATTTATTCCACGTGACCACCTGTTATGGGTCTCTAGCTGTGTGTTTTATATCACCGTATCTTACTACCCGTTCGTGTTATACGCATACTTAGTCTAATCATGCTAATGCGTTAGTGATGAGGAATGTCGCATTTTAGAGGAAGTGTAACCGCATTTACGTGGATAGAGAGGTAAGGAGAAAGAGATAGTGAGAGAGAGTGTAAAATCCATTTAGGAAAAGCCACCCAACTGGGTTTCAAACCCCAAAACCCCAGCTATTCATTATACAGTCTAGTATATTGCGAGAGTAACTCCTTAGACTATTTGACTACTGAAGTGTTCTGGTTCTTTAGTTAAGTTAAGTTTGTCATTTGTGTGTGGGTGAGATTGAGAAAGACCTTTTGAAATCAGATTCAAAACTATATATCTATCTATTTTGTCAGACGGCGCAATGATGATTAAGTACCAACTGGGCTGTAATGAGGACGTAAGTAATTCAATCGTTCTCTTGCCTGGAAAGTTTAAAGAGTCAATGGCAAGTAGGGGGCAACCTATGACGTCATACACTACCTGACAGTGATTCGTTATCTCTCTCTATACTTGTGTAAACTAACATTGTTTCAGAGTGATACCTTCATTCTTTAGTGAGAGCTACTTCTAAGTATTGAAAATATAAATATTCTTTTATTTCGTCATTATCTTTAAACTAAATTCCAACTATGATAAAGATAAAATCTATCCCTTGAAGTGTTACGTGCAAAATAGCATAGTTATAATTATAATTTTGAGTGTTTCGGAGATCACTAAAAGTAAATCTAATAACTAGACTTATTTGCCAAACACTTGTATAGAAAAATATTTAGGTTGTGACCAATAATAAAATGAAGGGGACATACGAGTATTTTTTTATTTATTTGAGGTATTTAACGTGCACTCTTTGACCCGACTGATTATATCAGCACACGAGAATTTCTACGAGCAAGAGTGAAAGAACCTACCAATTTTGCCGGGAAAGGTATTTTCACATACTTTCCGGGGTTATATTACATGCTACATTCGACATGGGGACTGACGGCTTTACTTCCCCTCCGAAGGAAGTTGTGCTACGGATTTTTATCGCTCAAGAAAAGTAGGTAGAATTTAGAGGTAATATACCTTTACTTGCGTGGAGAAATAAGGAGGAAACTTTTGAGGAAAAATCACCCACAGTTGGAGTTTGAATCCTGAATTCTTCACCGACATACCAAACAACCGTTACATTAAGCCGACGTGCTTAACTAATATACATTACTTATATTATCATGGGTGCCAATAAATTGGTCATAAGAGGGGGCGGGGCTTTAGCCCCAATTATCATTCTGCAATATTTACTCTTTTTTGTTAATTTTTATAAAAAAATATATAATTATATGTTTGTGATTTGACTGAAATTTGCTCTTAACAACTTTGAATCATCAATAACCGAGTTAACAAAGATAAAAATGATAAAATGTAGTTTTCCTCCCATTTCCTCTTTATCAGTTTTCTTTCTCTCTCATTTTGTTCCGTTCAATAAACTTAAAAAAATATAATGTTTCTTTTCAATGGGTTCAGCTACAACCAAATTTTATTTTTTGTTAATTTCCCAGAAAATATTTTTTGTGAAAACTGGCTCTTGAGACTCATAATTATTAGCTCTGAATTATGTTCAGATGCTCTAAAATTAACTCCCTCAAGGTTAAATTCCTTAAGCTTCTCTCAAAGAGGGCGGTGAAGATAGGAATCCAATCCACCCCCCATATGTAAAACCCAAGTGGGCGCCCTTGTATATATATATATATATATATATATTGAATAATGGACTATACGAATGCGACTAAGACGTCTCCAAAAGAGAATCAACGAGCCTGGTCGGTATTTTGGAAGGTTATGGTAGCAGAGCAAATTGGCTGTACATGAAACTGCTACAGCAAACCAAGTCAACAAGAAACTGTCTAACTTGGATAAACAAAATGAAAAATTAACAGTAAATCTACAGTTTTTATCATTTTAACCGCTTAGTATTCTTTTTAGATTTGGCACCTTCATATAACCATTAACTTCAAAAGATAAAACCATAACCTCGACAACATTACGCCCCCATGTTAGAAACTACTGTACTATACAGTAGTATTCTGGTACGAAATAAGGCCTTACAAAACGGGGCTACTACCAAACTCTGGAAATATATGGCCTCTAGCCGTGGTGATCTTGTTTGTCACTAACGTCCTTGCTATTTAATCTACAAGGTAGTGAAGATTACCTACAAGTAATGATAAGATAAAATAGAAGATCAAACTCACCCATAGATGTATCTGAATCTACAACCACTTTGGGGGGAGGAGGGCAATTTGACACTATCTGGTCACTACTTATATTACAATAAATGGTACGGTTCACCACATAAACTTTCTCTCTTTCTCTCTTTAATCTTAAAATAGAGAACTTTACTAAAAACTAGTATATTTGTGAAACGATATAATATACACTGTTACAGAAACTTTACACTAACAAGGATACATATACACTTTTAATTAAAGATTGAGAAGAGGTGCATCTCTGTCCAACAAAGAAAATAAAAATCAATTTCATATGTCAAAGACTTGAATAAAAAATATAAATACCGGCTTATAGTTCAGAAACTAGTATTTTTTTTAAATATATTTAAAACAAAAGAAGCTTATATTTGATTTTACTACATCTTTAAAATTATAATGGAGTTCTTATCTCAAATAGTTGCGGATATATTATCAAAATTGGAAATTTCTGCCTAGGTAAAGTACCCTTAAAGTAATTTTAATGGGAAAACGAAAGTAGCCATTTTGTTTGTAATGTTAAACAGTGCCTAGATACAAAATTTAATAAGACTAGTTAGAGCAGATTTTGAGAAAATCGATCTTATCTTTTTTTTTCGCTCTTCAGTACATAACCCATAATTTTAGGGTATTCCAAAAACCCCTTAGGGGGACTTTATGAAAACCTCAAATACCAAGTTTTAGCCTAACCTGTGCATTAGTTTCGGCTATAGTCCGCGATACAGACAGATGAAAGGCATTGCGAAAACAACATTTTCGGTTTCATGAACCGTTAACATTTATCAAAATCTCGAGTTCGATTTTTTTTAGATGAACACAATACTTTCTCTCCAAGAGATCGAGAGAAAGTAAAAACATAACCTAATCCAACAGAAGTCATTGCAAAATTATCTTATATATTCAAAATACTTTGTTTCATTTGAATATCAAGGAAGCCGCCTCAGTCAGTGAGCAAGTATCAATCGCTGTCAGTCCACAAGTCATGGTCTGTGTCTTTTCTGGAACTACTATTCTATTCTGGCTTATAATCCCTTTTGAGTTTCACTTATACTTTGACATATCAATAGGAAAGAGGGGAATAAAAACTACGAAACTAATCATCTCAAGGTAAAACGCGAAGCTCACCTCTAGTTCTCAAATGCCATTGAATGACTGTATTTATTAGAGTAAGGCTAAATCTAGAGCCCTTTTTCATCAAGTCTAGTCTCATAGCTCCGCAAATATGTTTAAAAAGTTGTCAAAAATGAGCTAATGCATGTTTACACATTTTATATTAATACAATAATAAGCCTACTTATCACCGCGTCTTACTTCCCCGTTAGGTTTATATGCTTTTATATTAATAAAACAGCCTGTTAAGGAAAAAGAGCACTGTTGGAATTTTTTGACTTTATTTTGGTGTGAACCATATTTTGAAATAACGCATCGTATTATAAAATATTTTGTTCAAGCTGAATGTTTGCAAGGCAATTTCTCGCTAACTGAGGCAGTTGTAAATCTGAGATTTGTATTATATCCTAGATTCAAAGAGTTATAACAATTTTTTCAGCAATTTAATATTTTGAAAGAAAAAAAAGTATAGGCATTGAACTGCTTACAAGAATGTTATTCATTCCGTGTTAAATAATTCATAGGGCCTAAATCAGTAACACTCAAACGTTTTACACGAGAATAGCAACTTGTATGTCATTGTAATTTAGGGTAACCATGTAACTCACGCTCACAAGTATAAACACTCATTATTTTGTACCTGGACAACATTGACTTAAATTTTCAAATTAATATTTTTCCTGTTTCCTATTCTACATAGATATATAGTTGGTTCCACAGAATATTCCTACTTACAATGCTCGTGGTTGAACCAAATATCCTGAGTTATAAACAATTTAAATAAAAAAAAACTGTTTCAAGACCTGAAAAATAATTTTATGACAATATTAGGCAATATATTTAAAACTCACCCAATGAAACGTGAATACACTAACATGGGAAATCTTATCTCGACTTGGCGTGAGATCACAGCAGGAAAACCTCCTTATACCGTTTGGACTGTAGTCAAATGTAAAGACAGACAGAGGGATAAACATAATTGTATTATTATTATTATTATTAGCACCGCGTCTTACTACCCGTTCGGGTTATACGCACTTACGCTAATGTGTAATGGTAGGGTGATTGTGAGATGAAATGGAGGACCTACAGTTTAACGTGGAATCCGAACCACGGTGGTGATCTGGCATTCCCCACATTCACAAGATGTCTTGTCAGAGGTGAAGGAAGGGTTTCGTAAATCAGATAAATCTGTGCCGGGACCGAGGATTGAACCCGGCCACCATCACAGAAGTCTGACACCTTTCCCCTAGACCGCCAGGTCACCCCAACATAATTGTAAAAAAAAAAAAAATTGGGGGAACATATAACGTAAATATCCATCATATTAGCTTCAATGGTTGAATGGTTTATGACAATGGTGTTAATAATATTAATAATAATAATTATTATAATACTTAGCAGCACGTCTTACTAACCGTTTAGGTTATACGCTCAAGTACTAATTACGCTAATGGATCAGGAATTGGGAAGGTTGAATATACAGCAAGTGAGCCCACATTTTCGTGGAGGAAGAGTGGAAAACCATTTAGGAAAAACCACCCCCAGTTCACCCGAGCGAGATTCGAACCTCGATCTCCCCGTCCTCGGCAGTCTAGTCCAACACGAAATTCGCGTGTTAGTTAACTACTCCACTGAGGTGGGTGGCAATGGTGTTCAACCTGGGGTTCGTAAAGAAATATTTGGGGGAACGTAAGATTTAAACAAAAAAATTATACATTTATATTTTATTTAATAATAAGCATTGAATAATCAGGGCCAGATTACTTAGACAAGATACCCGTACATAAGGACATGCTATATGGGAGTTCCATTTATTTATTTTAGATGTAGAGGATGAAATATTTAGGATCTTGAATTATGGCCCAACAACTTTGGCGTTACAAATTATAATATTGCGCGTATAAGCTTCTTAGTTCGTATACCAGTAGTGGAAATATTAGTTAGTACTATTGTACCGTTGCCCAGGGGACGCCTTAATGTACTAATCGTACATCTTTTCCGTGGAGGCTCTTTCCATATCCCGAAGAGATGATGTTGATAGTGAGTATGTGGGGGGGTGGAACCAATAGAAAGACTTAAACCTAACTTAATCCTAACCAACCAAAACCTGATGACCATTGGGGAAGTTCCCCTTATGGGAAGAATATCCAAGGTACCAGGCGTGAACCGAACCCGGGACCCTTAAGCACATAGCCAGGTGCAATGACCATTACACCACGGAGTCGTTTGACACACAGTTGGGAATAGATTATATCTGGGTGTACGCAAACAATATAAGGTTGAATATCAATGATATAGATTATATCCAGAGCATTATGTATCACGGTGGAAAGATACTGTCTCCTGCCCGTTTACAGGTTTTGTAATCTTGTCCTGCAATGGCTGCGATAACAATATGTGAACATGACTATGTGCGCTATGATAATGGTCTCAATTACAAAGATAAGGAAGCAGTTTTTTTTTTTAAAAAAAACAGCGTTGATCGATATTGTTACTGAAGCATAGAACTCATTCTTTCAAGATTACAAAGGAGGGGGGAAAATGGGAGAGGTTAATCCATCGAACTGTCCTGGATTTTTTTACCGAGTCATCCTCACATGAGCGGAACGCGGACTGTGGGTGACAGTGTCGTCTTGTCAGATTTATCGGTGTCCGGGGGAAGGTCAGGGTTTGAATCCCGCCAATGTATGTATGTATTCCCCACTCTCCCTCCTCAAATTTGGGTGGACTTTTAATCCTCTCTTCCTCCGACTCATTAGTGTGGAAATGCGAAGAGCCCGGACGGTTAGAATGACGTGGAGCACAATAATTTACAGACACATTTTCATGGGAAGAGTCTTACCTGAAAGTCAGAAAAGCTAAAAGATCTAATATATGAACCTTGTTTATTATGTCACAGCGGTAATGTGAACTATTTGAACTGTGTTATTAGTGTTAGAGCGATAATGTGAAATATATAAACCTTGTTTTTAATATTTAAACGATAATGTAAAATATACGAACCTTGTTTGCAATGTTACAACGATAATGTGAAATTCATTAACCTTGTTTTGTAATGTTACAGCAATAATGTGAAATATATTAACCTTGTTTTATACGTTGCATCGATAATTTGAGCTATATGAATTTTGTTTGTAATGTTTCAATGGTAATGTGAAATATATTAACCTTGTTTGGAATGTTCCAACGATAATGTGAAATATATGAACCTTGTTTGTAATGTTTCAACAATAATGTGAAATATATTAACCTTGGTTGTAATGTTACAACGATAATGTGAAATTCATTAACCTTGTTTTGTAATGTTACAGCAATAATGTGAAATATATTAACCTTGTTTTATACGTTGCATCGATAATTTGAGCTATATGAACCTTGTTTGTAATGTTTCAACAATAATGTGAAATATATGAACCTTGTTTGTAATGTTACAACAATAATGTGAAATATATTAACCTTGTTTTAAACATTGCATCTATAATTTGAACTATATGAACCTTGGTTGTAATGCCACAACGATAATGTGATGTATCTAAACCTTGTTTGTAATGTTACAGCTCTCTGCATGGCAGCAGTTGTTACAAAAAGAGAACACGCTATCTGTCCAGTACAGTGCAAACTATACAGTTACAGACCTGGAGCTGATAAGAAAACTAGATCTGATAGTTCATGTCGGTGAAGCGCTACTTCCTGAAAATGAGCGTATTGCTGTAAGTTGAGTCACATAGCTGTACATACGTAATGTTTTTCTTATGATTTGACACAAAAAATATCTCTATCTATATTATATTTTGTTTTAATGAAAGATGTTTTTCTAACATTCTATTATTGGACATGATAAAAGAAAACTACAATGTTCATAATTTATTTTAACATTCTACTTATGAACTGGGAAAAGAATCACTTTTGTTCAAAAATAACAATGTTGGTAATTTATTAATGTTATTTTAACATTTTACTTTTTTGTTCCAACAAATTATATAATTTATGTGTTTGTTTTTTTTGTTTGTTATTTTAAGAATTTACTTTTGAACCTGGAAAGAGAGCAAATTTGTTCCAACAATGTTTATAATTTATTAATTTTCTTTTAACATTTTACTTTTATACCTGGAAAGAGAGTTTTTTTTCTCAACAATGTACATAATTCATGTTTTTTTTATTTTTTTTAAATAGCTCTGTTTTGAATCCGGAAAGAGAGCAAATTTGTTCCAAAAGTTTTCATAATATAGGCCTATCGATGTTCTTTTAGCATTTAAATTTTGAACCAACAATATACATAATCATAATTTATTAATGTTCTTTTAACACTTTACTTTTGAACCTGGTAAAAGAGCAAATTTATTTCAACAATGTTCATAATTTATTAGTTTTATTTTAACATTTTACTTTTAGACCCTGAAAAAGATCACTTTTGTTCCAACGATGTAAATCATTTACTTATTTATTTCGGATTAAGATAAAATTTAGGTGTAGAAGCTTAAAATTTAGGTTTGTTTGACCTTTAAATTCTTATATGATCTTATCTCAGACCGTTGTAAACAAAGTCATTTCATATCTTATATATATTTTCTTATTTGAGCACGAAAGTATCAAATTAATAATTCAATTTTCAAACTATTAAAATCAATTTGGACTACTTTGTCAGAAAATAAAGTGTATAGGATTTAAAATCCATAAATGTAAAATTATATATTACAGGTAATATAATGTATAATGAATCATAAGTTTATATAATATTTGAAAAATGTGCCCTGACTGGGTTTTAACCCATACACCTAAGAATTGTTCTTCACGGCTGTACGTCCTCAACGTATAAGTTTGTATTGTTCCTATGGTTGTGGGGTCTAATTAGTGTTGTAACTATAAAGGAGTGTTTTTATTATTTGTATCTTTTTTACGGATAGCTCATTTTGTATAGTAGCGGTTAGTTTATACAAAGGTACGGCATTCGAATCTCGGTCAGGGCACGTTTTCAAATATATAATGTGGTACATTTTCCAGGGTACAGATTTTAAATGTTTTCTAACGCTCCCTCAATCGACCTACAAAACTATATATATATATATAGCCTTCTCTTTGGG
>CABFVZ010000056.1:770821-788435 GCA_902151445.1 Timema monikensis
GGGGGGGGGGGGGGGGAGCGGATTGGGACTAAAGAAGATATACTTAAGTGCCTGGAAGCATATGTTCTCAAAAACAATAAGTTACTGCACTTAAAGTTGTTGCAACAATTTTCGATGGTGCAGCTGTGAGTCATATCCTAAATAAAATAGCAAAGACATTTCAAGAGTATGCAGAAAGAGGTTTCGCAACAGACATTTCTACTCACCTCGAAAAGAGCAGCCACATCGATCTTGTTTAGGACCTACCTGACAGCCTGAAAGCCACAATGAGAGAGAAGATGGAAAAGGGCACAAGGAAAAGGGTGGCCCCTTCTAATGTTATGCCAAAGAACTGGAAGGACTTCCTTTGATTCAATGATAACAAAGCCGAATTGTTTGCTTTTCTGTTACGCGAGGTGGTTAATCTTACGTTATCAGAAGGCAAAGAACTTTATGCAACATATGGGACTGGAGTCCTCTACTCACCCGCAGTGTCCTACTTGAGCCGTCTAGCCCCATGTTCGTAAGAGGAGGCCGATACTCGAGTCCTCTACAGTATACTCTTCTGTTGAGTCATACTTGGCCCATCTAGCCCCATGTTCGCAAGAGAGGGTTGATACTCGTATATTTTTGCATTTGGCAGATACTGTGCAAAAAGGGTGTAAGACGGTGACCATACGTACCGTTGACACTGATGTAGTAGTTCTGGCTGTGGCTTCATTCGGAAAACTCTCTCCCGACGAGTTGTGGATTGCCTTAATGTCAGGTCAAGTTTTCGGTATATATATTAGAAATATTTGATACAATGAATCCAACACAATGTCTTACTCTGCCAGTCATTCACGCTTTCACCGGGTGTGACACTGGTTCCACATTCACTGGTAGGAGAAAGAAGACTACCTGGGATACTTGTACGTCTTTACCGGAGCCTTGAAATGCTTTCCACGAGCTACTATCCATGCCAAATGAGATCAGTCAAGAGATAATGCTATTGCTGGAGCGATTTGTTGTGCTGATGTACGACCTAACCATTGAGATCATGGGGTTTAGTAATGCAAGGAAGCAGATCTTCACACTTAAGTCTGGAGCAATAGAAAACATTCTTCCAACCCAGGCAGCACTCTAGTAGTATATCAAGCCAAGCGTACTTGCTACCAGGCCAAATGTTGGAACCATCCATTGGTCATGGATCCAGATATTCCAGAGCCCTTTGACTGGGGCGGTACAAAGGAGTCATTTGGGTAGCAGCCTCTTTGGATCATTCTCCCTTAATCATTAGATGCGTGCCATTAAATGATCCACTGTGGCAGTAAAAAAAGGTGCACAGGACTATGCAGGTGTGCCAAAGATGCACTCAAGTGCAGTGCACAGTGCTTATGTTCTGGAGATTGTTGATCTTGTTCACTACATATGTTACATTATATTAAATATGTTTATATTTTCTTAAATAAAAAAATGTTTTACTTGCTATTCACGTTTATTTACGTCGATCTTGACCTTTGACCTTGACCTAACTGCAATTCCTTGAATTCTGGATATCTCTAGAGTGTCACTTAATGAATAGACATCCTTAAAATATTTGTAAATAACATCTTAAATTTATTTCTACACGTCCTAAGTCAAGTAAATTTAATTTTAGGTCCGGCGGAGTCACGGACATATTAAATTTGACCTCTCACCAACCTCAGAGCTCAAATCTGTCCTACCTCTACATCTAAAACTATTGTATACACTAAATATGGTAGAAATGTAATACTTTTCTAATAAAAGGTACATTTAGTCTGGTCAACAGTTGTACTATAAAGTGAATAATTAAACAGGAGCTTCAATCATCCAAATAATATGTAAAAATGTCTTAATAGAGACCCAATATACCATGGCTCCTGTTTTATTATTAAACAGCCTTGACCACTTTACAATAGTGACGATTTATATATCAAGATGACCACGAAAGAAACCGGCTTTGAAGTTCAAAAAATATACTAGCTACACTTTCATATGTGTATAATCCAAGCCATTCGTTCTGCAGCTTTTTTTTTTTTTTACATAATCTAGTGATATTTTGTCAATGTATCCCAAAAGGTTATTTCTATGGTAATTTGAATATAGGGTAAGCCATCTATGTTTCATGATATACGGTATATTATGATAAGCCACAAATACTTATTACAAGCCCGCTAAGGATGGATGCGTGGGACCGACCAAGCCGTTCACCAATATAAGCCACTAGTCCCCTTCCCCGTAAAAAAAATATTGTAAAGAATCCTGTAAAACAAAGCTTCAAATCAGCCATCATGTCAATATAAAAACAATACTTTTTACTTTTTTTTTAAAATACATTCCTACCATCACTGTATAGCCCCCTCACTCTTTTTATCCTCCCTCTTATTTTTATCTCATTCCTCTTTACTCACCCCTACCCCCCCCNTCAACATTTTTTTTTCCAACGACTATATAATATACTATCGACATTTTTATGAGGAATAAATTAAATTTTCAAAATAAAATATAGCTTATGTTACTCGCTGGTAATGTAACTTTATATTGGTGAAAGAATTTTTAAAATCGGTCCAGTAGTTTTTGAGTTTATCCATTACAAACAAAAAAAGCAAATCTTTCCTTTTTATAATATTAAGTATAGAGTATAGCGTATAGATATAGCTGTCTACCGTCTGTTGGCAATAAATGTAACTTCATGCTGGAGCCCTTCTCAACACCACGGAGGCTAGAAAGTAGGTTATCACGATATAAAGTATATCACGGAATATAGTTGGTTTGCCTTATATTATGTATTATAGAGATACAGTAGGAATGTTTAAGTAAAGTGAAATTATTATTATTATTTTTATTGTATAAACATGTATTTAATCTATATTCTTACTAAATATCAGCATTGTTATCTTTATAAATTATTTGCTATCTCCATTATGTTTGGATATGTTATGCTTAGAATAATGCCATGTGAATATTGCGGTAGAATGGTTGTGTGTCTTAATACTTCTTTTTTCTCTCTCTCAATTCTTTATTTAATTCTACTTTCCTTATTTATTTTATTTTAATATGTTTATAAATGTACAATTATGTATGTGGGCAATATTATTTGAATGTTATTATTTCCTTACAGGTATTATAGATTAGTTTTTAGCTCGTGAGTATTAAATGTTACATTCTTTATTATTAAGTGGGTTAAGTGTGTGAAGAAGCGTTGACCTTAGCTTCACCCAAATAAATACATTATTATTATTATTATTATTATGACAGGGCTTGGGAAGGGGAGTGGGGGAATAGTTCCTTCCTGCAGTGGTTCGTGGGAAAGTCCCCAAATACAATACAATAAGAGATGACAAGAACATTTTCATAACTTCCCTTCCAAGCTACTAGCCTAAGCATTGAGGATTAATAATAAAAACATAATTAATAATAACACTTTCAGAGGGAAAGGGGAAATGATTATAAACCCTAAATACCCCCCCTTCAGTTCGGCCCAACGTGTATATGTATGTGTAAATATTAACTCTGCCAGTAGAATAGATATTATTGTTTGGATATATTCTTTACATGAGCACCTATTGTGGAATTCATCCAGTTTAACAATTATTTCTTTACAACAAACAGGTTGTAAATTTCTCGAGTATCTTAGAAGATAACTTCAAACACGCGCAAGTTGAATGCTCGGGGAATTCGTCAGCCGACTGCACAATAAACTTTGCAGGTATGTGTAATTTGTTCTCGGTAGCTTTGACCTTTTTTTGACAAATAAAGTTACTATATTTTTAAAAATTATATATTATATTTGTACCTTTTGACGAGAACTCTGAACCAACTGATTTTATCGCCATACGACTTACACACTAACGATCCTAAAATAAATATACTATACCCATCCACCGAGCCATTAATTCACTACCGTGAGAAGAGGAAGCTCCTATTTAACCGGCGATAAAATTTTCGCCCATCCTGGGAATAGGTACTGATACCTAAAGTTCAGTAACAAGACGTACTACTGACTGAGCTAAGCTGTCGGATAGTATTTGTACTGGCATTAGTTCTATAGTCATTCGTCTTGCAAATACAGGATGATTCCCTCTGAGCTGAGCACCTTTTCTTTTAATTAACTTATGTTTGAAAATCACATTTGAATAATGTAAAAACGCCCCTTAACCCCTGGATCAACGTGTCGGGATGGTTTAGTGGGATGGGTAGGTAATGGAAAATAACTGTGGGGTTCGTTTTGATCTGGTTTATTGATTAATCTACTGGTGTATTAATGTGATGTAGATTTTAGAACTAGTTGAAAGAGTTTAGAAAATGGTCCTCGTTCCCTCAATGTCCCTACTCAGCAGTTATGTGCCCTGACCTATCTTCGGTGTTATAACTCTAACTGGTCTCGAACACATGGCCGCCCGGCGTTGCGCGGTTATCTACAGTAGCCCCATGGCTTCTTTGATGCTAACTGATAGCTCACAGCTCACAGCTGACAGCTCTGAAAAGTTACCAGACCAAATTATGTATCCCTACGCCGAACCATATGATATGCAAAAACATGTGTTTAGTAGCTGTCACTTCTAACGGTCAAAATTTAGGTATATACCTAAATGTTGACTGTCAGAAGTCAGCTGTGAGCTGTCAGTCAGCACCAAAGAAGCCATGGAGCTACTGTAATTCAGACTTTTAAGATGGGCTGCGGCATCCTGAACAGGGACTCAAGCTGTTAGATATTCTCCCCACAAGTTGGTGTAACTCGGTAGCTGAGTATGTAAAGCACTTTGAAGTAGCCCCCTAACAACTGGTGTCTTTTCTAATCAACTCCAGCCCCTTTTCCTCAAAAGGTCTAAAACTCGCTGTTGTATACAAAAAAAACGGAGGGATGTCTTCCGTAAGATACTAGTTTTGCCAATACACTATGTTATGCTAATCGGCAAAGCAATCTCTGTTTTTTTTTTAAAGATGACCTGAAACAAGTATGTAACTGCTGACATGGAACAATTGACAGTATGAGTTCTCAGGTTTACGTCATCCTTGCGTGTTGTAGATTACCTAAGACTGCAAGCTACGACAATACCTTAGCCTATGACAAGAAGGACTGTCATGAAATAAAGACCCATTCTCTTAGTGTTTCGCGCTCATCTTGTATTACACATAATAAGTGTTCATTCCCGAGTGAATCCCCCCGTATGTTTTCTCGATTTGACAAGATAAATTAAATTTACTTCGCGCATTAGAGCGGGTTTAATACGCACCTGGAAAAACTGGTAGAGCCGAAAAAACACTGTTTTTTTCTGTGTTTGGAAAAAAAAACACCAGGAAAACACAGAAAATTTTGCAAGATCCAGTATAAATATTGGAATATTTTTTGTTGTTATTATTATTATTATTATTAGCACCGCGTCTTACTACCCATTCGGGTTATACACACTTACGCTAATGTGTAATGGTAGGGTGATTGTGAGATGAAATGGAGGACCTACAGTTTAAAGTGGAATCCGAACCACGGTGGAGGCCTGGCATTCCCCACATTCACAAGATGTCTTGTCAGAGGTGAAGGAAGGGTTTGGTAATCAGATAAATCTGTGCCAGGACCGAGGGTTGAACCCCGGACCCGAGTTATTTTTTTTTTTTTTGTTAATTTGGGACATTTAACCAAAAGGTTGGTATAAAAAAGACTTTGGGGTGGATGAAAAAGTGAAATGAAGAATTGAGCACGTTGGTTCAAACATGTCTTACTACTCCTTAAACAAGGGTTGTATAAACGACTGAAGATATATCTCCCCATCAATCTTAAATCATCCTGTTTTGAACATAAGTTGCATGACTTCACACTTATTCAGTTTGATAAAAAAAAAATGAAATTTTGTTACTCTCTTCTTCAATCTAAGCGCTCTGTAAAAGTAGGAATTCCTTCTGGAAAACACAGGAAATTTGGCAGTAAAAAAAATAGTGGTAACCCTGTAATGTGACCACAGGCATAATCTATCCTGATTAAAAATGATATATAGTACATTATAGTCTCACACTATCAAAATCTCGAATCATACGGAAAACTGAGAAAAAATTTAAAAAATACTTACATGTTTTTAAATACAAAAAGTACTTTATATATATTTTGATGAATATAATAAGTTATATTAATAAAATTAAGAGTTTGTTTGTCTGCCATGAACATTGCGTGATATCTACTGCAGGCAGAGGTCTGCTATTTTAAAATTTAGTAGCCTCTGAGCACAAATGTGTATACTTCAAATCCGAAATTTTAAAATTTTGATCAGACTTTTATTAATTAATTAAATTTTTTGTCAGAATCAAAGAAATATTAATACATTTAAGAGTTTGTCTGTCTGTCATGAGCATCGCACGATATCCTCCGCAAGCAGATGTAATACATTTTTAAAATTAGTGGTCCCTGTGCACGAACATTTACACCTAAAACCCGGAATTTAAAAATTTTGATTTAATTAATTAAAACACGGATCAAAATTAAAAAAAAGTCAACAGGCAACGTAGGAATTAAAAGAACTAACTTCAGTTACCTTTCATGCCCAATCATTAAGGTAGGGCGCCGCAGCCACCGGACTGGACTTGACTTGACATGACCGGCCTTGACTTGACATGACTGGACTAATGTGGATATGCGCCACAGTGAACAGACTTGAGTTGACTTTGTAGTCTAAAACATATCAGTTTATTCTGTATTTCTCTCAGCATTATATGAATTCCGGGCAACAGTTATGGGATTTAAGTTTTGAATCCGATTAAGATGAAGATGTTTTGGATTGTTGTGCATTACTGCTATCGAAAAGGAAGAGAACACGGATAAATATATATGTGGAAGGAAGAAATGTGTTAGGCGAGTTTCATATATTAATATAATCTTTGACAGATGAGCAGTTTAAAAACTACTTTCGACTAACCAAATCATCCCACAGAAAGTTTCTTCCAAATAACATTTCAAAATTTCACAAACTTTACGATAGTATGAATTTAAATTAATCATCTTTATTATAAATAAGATTTGAAGAGGGTGTAACATATCATAAACATGTCATCGTAGTGGAAGACCAAAGCTTATACCAAATAAGAGAATAAATAACAACCAAGAAGATGTAATTTATATTGTTCAGATTATGCATGTTACTAAAGCAAGCAAAGTAAAACGATGATTTCTCTTTACAAATTTTTATGAAAAATTATTTTACTGTTCAAAATAAAAATAAAAATGTAAGTTATACAAATTATATTTCACTTTCCCAATTTAATTTTAAGTTTAGCTGCTATTTCATCCCAAATTTTGTTTTTCATCCTGGCGTCACAAAAATTCTTGATACTTGTGTCATACAATACACTGTGCTCTTGGACTGTCTCTACAAGTTGATCTTCCAAAGAAATTTTAAATTGTTTTAATAATATTAGAACGGTTTATAAAATCAAGTTTTAACATTCGAGAACTTATTTTTAAGAAGAATATAGAGACAATTTAAATATAATTGTAAGTACTTTAAATTTGTACTTTAAATAAACTTAAATATGAAAATGGTAGACGTACGGTAGGTAAACAATTGCTCACGTGCTGGAGATAGTGTTATTACGAGTGGTGGGGGAAACAGACTCAAGTTAGTTTTCCAATTGGGACCGTACACGACCTGACTCCGGTCGGCAGATTATGTCAAGTCCAGTCGAGTCTGGTCGCAGTGGCGCCTAGACCATAAATAAACATTGTATGGAAAATCACACTGGACTCCAGTCATGTCAAGTAAGGTCCAGTCCGGTGGCTGTGGCGCCGCACCTTAAGACTAAGAAATCTCTCCCGGGCAACACCGAATCATAACACTAGAACAAAATAAAAGTACACTCCGTTTACCCTAAAAGGTAGCAGCTATTCCTTGATGGATTGCAATATGACCCTAATGTTATACGCTACGCCATAGTGGAAACGTGAAAGGTAGGCTTGTTAACTATTTAATTATAATCTACCATGGTAGTACAGAAATGGCTAAGAGCACTAAGGCTATGCCTCTAGGTCAATACCTTTTAAACTTTTTAGGTTGGGTGAAGGTTGTGTTCATATATCAGTTGGATACTTCAATTGGGGATGTATAAGGGAGGACATTAGTGTTTGGGAGACACATATATTCCCTATCTTCCAAGAGAAGTAAGCCAGGCTAATATAACATTTACGCTATCTCTAAATATTTGAAGAGAGTTGAGAAGTTGAACCTCCCCCCCCTCCCCGAAATTTTATGAACAAAATATATATGGCTTTATTTATAGTTAAAACAATATCAAAATTAAAGTACAAGTACAAATTAGGGGTCTGCGTTACCATAAAAAGCACTTCAGAGAGTTTCTAAAGGTGTTTAATATTTAGAATCTGTCCTTGCCTTCAGCAGTTAGGGGGTTATTTTATTATAAAAACACTTCTGAGAGCTTCTAGAGATGTTTATCTATATATATGTATTTATATATATATATATTTCCTAGCCCTCAGCAGCTAAGGGGTTATGTTGCCAAAAAAAACCACTTTAGATATCTTCTAGAACTGTTTATCTTTTATAATTTTTTCTAGCCTTCAGCAATTGTGGTATGTGCCCCCCCTCCCCTCCTGTATTTATTGGCTGGCTACGGCCTGGAGAGAATCTATTCTATTTTATTTTCAATTTTTTTTATATCTTTACCTATTTTAAACTTTATTTTTTTATCTTGATCTTACGCAAATTTTCAGATTTTCAAACCACGCTGGTAAACTCACAAGACCCGGACAAGATCCTTGAGCTATGGACAAAATGGATGGACATCTCTTCACCATTCCGTGATGAATTCGTCTCTATTTTGGAATCGGTCAATGATGTGGCTTCTGTTAATAGTAAGCTGTGATTCATTTTTACTGGTTTTTTAGCACCGTGTCTTGTTACCCGTTAAGATTATACGCTTACGTACTAATTAAGCTAATGTGTCAGGTATGAGTAAGGTAGAATTGAATTTAGAGGAAACGCACCCACATTTTCGTAGAGGGAAAGGAAAAAAACCATTAGGAAAAGCCCACCTCTCAGTACACTCGACTGGGATTCGAACACCTATTTCCTCATCAGCAGTCCAGTACATCGTGATAATGAATCACGTCCTAGTCCATTTGAACACCGAAGTGGGTCTGTGATTGTTTACTCCTTTTTACTATTTTTAAATGTGTGAACCCACAGTCTAGTGGTCAGAGTTCCTGGCTACAGATTCAGAGGTCCCGGATTTGATCTTTGGTGCTTCCAGATTTTTCTGTAAAGCAGTGGCTCTGGAACGGGTCAAACTCAGCCTTGTGAGAACCAATGAGATACTTGAACGAAAAAAAAAAGAAGAAAAAAGTGGATCCGGTCTAGAAAACTGATATTAATGGAAATGGGGTTCGTTGTACTGACCACACCATTATCCGCAGAAGTCGGCCCTATCTTCACCAACAGATGGCGGCCGCTTGATTGTAGGATGACGCCATGTTTTTTTTTAAATAGTTGTACCATGTAAATTATTTATTCTTTAACGTCTACAGACGCGACGGACGCGGACAGCTACTGGCTGATGCAGACGGAGTTTCCTGGCTCCTACGATGACGCTCGCAAGTTATGGGAGGGGATCAAACCCCTGTACCTCAAGCTTCAGAGCTACGTACGGTCAAGACTCGCCAGTCGCTACGGAGAGCAGGCCCTTGACAACTCTACTGACATACCTGCACATTTACTAGGTTGGTTCACTTTCCCACGCTCGTTCGACACGATCAAGGCAAGGTCGGTGGAGAGGTATTGTAGGATTATGGTATAAAGGACATTTTAGAAAATTAAGGGAACAGGGGCAAAAGGGGCAAAAATGTCCAGTTTTAACTCAAATTGAGTTAGTACTGCAATCATCAAAATCATGAAACCTGTTTAATGTACTTTAGATTATGGTTAGACGAGGTTTCTGTCATTTTAAATTATTTTCAAATAATAAGTGTTTTCTGGAGTCCTTATGCTGCTTGAGATGAAAAAAAAAATATTGTCCTGGAAAATGTGCTTAGTGTGATTCTTCCTTCCCCTCCCCCCCTTTCCCCTTCACCCTTTAAATACATACAGATTTATTTGTAGTCAATAGTGATAACATGTTACTATATTAGTAATATTTTCATATAGATGTTGATCACATGACTTGATATATATAAATATACGATAATTGTTTTAGTAGTATTGAAAACCGTCAAAAATGTCACTTTCTATCTAAATCGGACAGTAAATTACTGGCAGTTTTAAAAAAAAAAGTTTTTAAAACTACTTTTCCCAGGGCGGTACCCAAAGATTTGGAGGGTGTCTCTTAACGTGAGACACGAGAAATTTAATTTTAATATTAACTTTTACTTGAAGAAATTTAAAGCTAAAAAAAACCAACATAATAATTGAATTTCTGGGTGTTCTGCATTGTATAAGATTCCATTTAGCTACTGGCCTTGATAATGAGAAGCAGGAGTGTATTAACATTTTAAGCTGTCAGGTAAGGTTATGTTATAGCAATCTTACCATACATGGCACGTAGGAGCAATTAATTTTAATCTCAACTGTTAAGTGTAATTGAGATGCGGGGTGGATTTGGATTGTCTTATGACACATTTCAATGGTTTGTATTTCTGGCTTACATAAATTAACATGTTGGACAGAGGCCATATTTGAATCGAGGTAAAAAGATGGACATTGTTATATTTAAAATCTACTAAAAGATATTTTCATATATTCACACGTTAAACCATCTGTGCTTCAGTTATAACTTTTTATATTCTCACAATCTTTAGTTTATTTGAAAAAATGTCATACAAATTCAATTTAAAGGAAATTTTATAGAATTATGAGTTTTTCTAAAGGCTAAATATAAATTAAAATTATTAACACTTTGGTTGTAATCAACAAGCAAATTTAGTCCTGCCATTTACCTTGTTTACATTAAGGTAGGAGTATACTAAAAGTTTCTTTATCAGAACATTCTTTTCGTCAAAATAAATCAAATTATTCCCATAGAGAAACATAGAGTTTAATTTTATACACAGGGCGATATCAACAGGTGTTGAATATCTGTTATGAGCCCAGCGGCATTATATGAGAAACTTTTTAAACGAAGAGAGAAAAGGTTGTCATTAAATTCCAGGACACACTTGAAAGATATTCAAGAAATTATATAAATTTGTGAAGAAAATTAAACTCTGTTTCTACTTATTCATTTTGACCTAAAATATGTTTTGTTGGGGAACACTGCAAAATTACTTCTTCCCTTAACTGGAGTTTCCTACACTACCGTTTATATTTCATACACAATATGTAAATATAGAAAGAAAAAAATTGTTTAGTTAAAAAAAGTGATTAAATAATTTAATAAAGTATTATTAATATTATATACCGTATTGAGTGATTGATGTTAATATTACATATTGATATATATGTTATCCTATATATTATTTATGTTGTCAACATCCCTTTTTCTCAATTAACACAAAACTTTCAGCGATGAATGAGGTATCAGTGGATAGGATTTTTTTTACCGACTTATGACATAGCATACTCAGTTTACGTTAAATCAGTCTGTCAAAGACAGGCTTAAAAACTGATGATATATATTACCAAGAAAAAAGACTCTAGTTTGTTAGTATCTATTGTAAATATTTATATTAAAAATATATGCATGCAGCTTGATAATAATTTTCAGGATCCCTCCTCTCATATGATTGGTCAAACATCGCAGATGTTGTGTTCAGTGACACAGATGTAGTCCACGCTAACATTCAAAAGGCTTTGAAGGAAAAGGTATTTAATTTTAAACATATATATGTACACTCAATTTATGGTGAAGGCTAATAGTCCTTCCAAGATAGACTTCATTTTGAAGCTGTACCAATATAGAAACAAGCAAGGTAGGCTTGCTCCCGTTCAGCGTAGAAGAGGTTTACTTCAATCATAAATATATGTTACTGTAAAAGTCCGAAGACCGGTAAATCTTAGAATTTACCGGTATATCCTGGCATTTACAGATATTTGTTAGTAAAGGTCCGAAATATCTTAGAAAATGTTTACAATTTTACATTAAATTTTAAGATTTACCATCTTCGGACTTTTACGGTAACATATACATATCTCTATAAAAGTTAAATAAACATATACACATAAGTTAGGTATATATATATATATATATATATATATAAGTTAAGTATATATATATGTGTATGTATACAGAATGTACCTTAACATGTGAGACCCACTTCAGTGGTGGACAGGAGACACAAAAAAAATTCATGTGACCAATTTGACCTTTTCTCAAAGTTATAGTCATGTTTGGACTCCAGTAAAATGGAGCTAGTTAATATTATATGAAGTAATCAAGATGTCCACCTTGTGTCCGAATGCATGCCTGCAGTAGTCATGTCGTTGAATGATGAATTTAAAAAAAAACCCATTGCCTGTTGTTTGTATATTGTTTAAGATTTTTTTCAAAACAAAAGATAACGCTATCTGTGTACATGGCTCTGCGAAGTTATCAGGATTTTTTATTTATTTATTTTTGGATTTTTGTCAAAAAGGTGGCACGCTCCATTGGTCAAAACTATAACGCATAGTTATGTAATCATGGTGTTCTGAATCTCCTATGGGGTCACACCCCCTGCAAACAAATGTAGTTTTAAGAATTTTGAAGGTAACTACAGCACTAAAGTAATTATTGTGATAAGTTTCATCCTAGTACCTTATCAGGAAGTTTGAGAGAATCTCTGGACGACAAACAGAAACTACATGTCTTTTATTTGACAGATAAATGTATGCCTGACAAAATTTACACATGGGGACTATTAATCATGTGAATGTGATTTAATTTCCAGAATTTGGGAGGTAAAAGCACATACGAGACAGCAGGGAAGCTACTGACGAAACTTGGGTTGGATGAAGTCAGTCAAGATTTTTGGGAAAATTCACAATTCACTTCCACTTGCCAGGCTCCAAAAATATCATATCTTTCTCTTCAAGACACCAGGTAGAATATATTTTTTAGGTATATTTTTGAAGGTGAGCATTAACTTTGGTTACAGATAGAGTCGTCTTTGAGTCATGTTTGTCGCTAGTCTGTACCATTTAGTCTTGCACGAGCGGCCTCATAGAGCCAACACCAAGTCGACGGTTTCTGTTTTGCTATATTATTTTTTAGCGTATGCCACTAAGGTTTATCAGCTAAACATTCCTGGACTACTACTGGCAGTGGCGGATATGTAACTGTCTATTGAATCTTATGTACAGGGTGGCCCACGGAAAAGTAGCCCGCCTCCTACATCCATCAAGCTCCTCACTCTGAATCGAAGGAGGTCAATCCCCTTCCACTCATATTGTGACATGAAGAATGAGCAAGTGAACTGCTTGTCTAAAGCTTTATTGACTCATTCTTCATGTTACAATATGGGGGGAAGAAGATTGACCTCCTCTAATTCAGAGTGAGGCGCCTGATGGATGTAGGAGGTAGGCTACTTTTCCGTGGGCCATCCTGTATTATTAAGGGGCAGTTACTTTTTCATGATGAGATGATGTGATGATAATGATGACGATTATGTGGTGCCAGCAATGGTCTTGAACCTAACCTAAGTCTAATTAATTAAACCCTGGTGACTGTTGGGATTATTCCCCTTAAGGTAAAGATACCAGTTGAGAATTGAACCTGGGAACCCTAGACTTATAGCAAGGTGCACTTACCACCATATCATGGGGCTGGTTAGGAGAAGTCTTGAACTTAACTTAAGCCTAATTAACCAGATCATGGTGGCCATGGGAACAATTCCCCTATGAAAAAAATACCCATTGAACCCACGGCCGCAATATTAGTAACCACGAAGCAAGGAATGCTAACCATTAGACCAAGAGGTTGTAAAACTGTTTCTGTGATTCAACGATGCAGTCAAATTTTTATGTGAAGAACCTTATCTATTTTCTCGTGTTCATGTGATCTGGAACATTAAGGTGCGGCAGAAGGGAGTGTGATTAATTTTACAATTTTTATAGCATTAAATTTTATTGGTCAAAATAAATCAAATATTTATCCAGTAGCAACATAGAGTTTAGTTTTATGCACAATGCTAATATCAACAGATCTTGAATATCTGTCAAGGGTGTCTTGGAATTTTGTCAAAACTCTTTAAATAAAGAGAAAAAGTTTTGACAAAATTCCAGGACAACCTTGACATATATTAAAGATCTGTTGATATTAGCATGTGCAGAAAACTAAACTCTATGTTGCTACTGGATAAATATTTGATTTATTTTTGCCAAAAATTTATATTCTATAAAAACTATAAAAATACTTGCGCTTCCTTCTGACGCACCCTAACATTTGGCAGATGGTCTCAGTACATATAAAATAGAATTTGAAAAATACTATCTATATTGGCCGCAAAAAAAAAGTATTTTCTAAAATAATCGTTTAGTGAAAATTGGACTCTACATTCCCATGTGAGGTATATAGAACAGAGCATATGATTGGTCAACTGGGTAATGAGTAGGTGAGAACATATACTCGGTCCGATTTCAACCAACTATGCCTTCCAACCTACTTCAGTGGTTTACGGTCTAAGGCGTCACCCACGTAACAGAATGGCCTGATGATGACGGGGATATTGGGGTTCAAATCTTGGTTGGGTCTACTGAGAGTGGTTTTTCATAAATGGTGTCTCACACTCCTTCCACTCACCTCTAAAATGCTTCCTTTCTCATTCTTACTCTATTAGAGTAATTATCATATTTGCTCTAGCCTCAACAGGATATTCTGACGTGAAGATAATAAAAAAAAACTGCTTGCCCTGGTAAAAACTTCACGATACGAACCTGGAAGGCCCAGATATATGTAATCATGTTTACACTTTATTCCCCTCTCATGTGTAAAATACAGCCATGTCAAAAACCTCACTGTGTCGCCATATTAATTTGATAGATACATACCATAACATAGCATAAAACACAAAATATATAAAACATATAACACAAACTAAAAACAAAAACACAACAATAAAATACATACATAACTAATCACGCCGTTCCCTTACCAGCTAAGCAAGAAACTGTGTATCTTAAACAACAACTCGTACCTAATACATCCTCACCAACTTTCTTCCCACTTCCCTATCCTTGCATACTTCCTTCGCTTCAACAACATCCATACACCGAGTCATACATGCTCTTTTATTCTTAAAACTCTTATATCTCTTTTTCGCACATTCATCTACAACATTTAACCACATCTTACATAGCCAACTCCTCCCTGTTAAGCCACACACTCTACCTTCATATATTTGCTTCGTCACTCGATCATGATCAATAATGTATGATTATTTTCACACAGAGTAATCACCTGCGACCGTGTTGGGTGGCTGGAGTTTCTGGACGCCCATGAGACGATGATGAAAGCCTCCCACTATCAGCTGATCAAGAAGAACACCTTCTTGTTTAAGGATGCTAATCGCTATTCAGGTAATTCTTCTTCTTCTTCTTCTGCATATCTGTCCTGAGACAGGTATAAAATGGATGTATTCCATTTTCGTCGGCTCTGAGCGTTTTATTCTTTCATCTTTTTTTCTTACTTTCTTAGTATCTGTTAGCATTCCAAACCTTCTTTTTCCTCTCTTTCCCTCTAGCTTTCACTCCATGATCCTCTTCATTAAACAATCCTTACATAATGTGTGGTCCAACCAAGACTTTTTTTCTTCCTTATAATTTCTATTAGGCTTCTCTTCTCTCCTCATAAACACTTCCTTATTCCTCACCCTGTCCACCCATTAAACCTTTTCCGATCCTTTCACAACTAAATTTCAAAATCCTCGAAATACCTTTGTTCCCTCTTCCTGACTGTCCACGTCTATCACACTCCACATGAAACACTTTGCAATCCTCTTTCTCAGCTCAATCTGGAATCTTCCCACTGTCAGCAATCTCCTCACTCTTCCATAATGCTTCCTTCTCCCATGGCTATCCTGTTTTTATCTTCCTCCGTACAGTTTACATTCCAAGTTCTTCCCAAATATTTGAATGACTGTATTCGTTCTAGTTTCTTCCTTTCAATTCGAGTAATTATAATTTTTAATTGTATTTGGTATCACTAATAATTAAAAAATGTAAGCTCTCCAATACTTCAAGGTAAGACATATTTCATACATTTTTGTGCAGTAGTGAGTTTTGTCACTAAACCATTGGTGAATTGGTGAGTAGAGTAGACCAGATAGGTAATGATAGCATTCCGGTAAGAAGAAACTTTGTGAAAATACAAACTTTGTTTGCGGTATATCATTGACCTTGGGGTTCTTGGAGAAAATTGCTCGCCTCAGGACCCGATGTTCATGGGTTTGAATCCAGCTGAGGTTGACGGATTTTTCTAGAGCGATAAAGATCCGTAGCGCAACTTCCATCGGATGAGAAGTAAGTCCGTCGGTATCATATCGATTGTGGTTTGTTGAAGAACTCTGGAAGTTATGTGAAAATATACTTCCCGGCAAAATTGGTAGGCCCTTTCGATTTCGCTCGTAGAAAATTCTCGTGTGCTGATATAATCAGTTGCGTTAGAAAGTACACGCTAAATACTTCAAATAAATTAAATTATAATATCTATCAAATTGACAGCTGTAGAGCATATAGTGAAAATTGTGAATGGTAAGCTTGCTAGAGTCTATCTACAATGGGAGTGTAGTTAAGTGGCAGAGAGCAGAAGGTTTTTTATTGCAAACATTAGCTGGAAATATTATTAGACTCGTTTGATAACAATTTTTATTAATAATATGTAACCACGCGACCTAAATTGGAAGGCGAGGTTGTGTAATATTGTATGTTAACAGTTGCGAATGACAAAACGAGCTTTGCAGGTAGTTTTGATTATTCTATAAACTATAAGAGCTGACCATAAATGTGTTGTCAGCATTTCTTAGTGAGAAACCGGGCCAAGGGGGCCTGGATAAAAGATAGGGGAACCAGCTATCATGGCTGACAGATCAACACCGAAGTCTAGGGGTCACTCTGCCCAATTTGGGACTACGTGGACTAGGACGCCTGTTCATCAGTACTTATCTTGAGGGCTGCCACTCGAGCCCAGGGTACTCACGTTGGGAACAGTGTAGAGATCACCTAGTATTCAGACAGACTATGAGAAATTCCTAGTAATACCTCGTTTTGTCACAGGCTTCCGAGTATTCTCTAAGTTCTTTCATTCTAATATATCTACCAACATCATATTTGTAATAGACATAGTAGTATTAATAAACCTATTTAAAACCCAAGTTTAACATCAATCACGAACCCACACAAATTCACCCCTTCATCTCCCCTTTAGGCCATAGCACATCCTGGCAGATTATAAGGTCCACATTATAGATAACAGAAGGGGGTGGTGACAAATATAATATTACTAAACGCATAATTATTATTTTCGAATAGGTTGACATTTTTGGTTACTTTCAGTGAATGTTTGCAATAAAGAACCTTCTGATAGCTGTCCCTTTCCAACCCTCCTACCAAAGATGGGGTGTACCTTCAGGGGTACACGTAGTGTACCTTTCGTGTACCCTGAAATAGAGCAAGTTTCATTTTCATTGCTCCCCTTTGGCTTAGCTTATAAGATGGGGGTGGGGGGG
>CABFVZ010000056.1:788450-806899 GCA_902151445.1 Timema monikensis
GCACAGTGTATTTATGTATTGGTTTATTCAATAAAACATGATTTTTATAGGGAATCCACTTTCGACCACCAACATTGATTGAAAGTCATTACAATTTGGCCTTACAGATTTTTTTTTTCTTTAGCACCGTGTCTTACTACCCGTTCGGCTTATACGCTTATGTACTAATTATGTTAATGGTGTTAGGGATGAGAAAGGTTATATTTATAGGACGTGTACCTATATTTGCGTGGAGATAGGACGTGTACCTATATTTGCGTGGAGGGAGAATGGAAAACTCAGTACACCCGACCTAAATCCGAACCTCAATCTCCCAGACATCAACAGTCTAGTCTACTGCAAGAATGACACCTTAGGTCATGCGACCACTAAATTGGGTTTTATTTGATTTATTAATTCAAAAATTATCAAATCATCCAATAATACTTTCTTATGGATAATTATAATTTATCTTTATATCATTAGTTAAACGGACTAAAAATGTAAATACCATTTGTAATATTATTTCCGCGATTGTGGCAACATGAGTTCATAGTTTTCAAATAACGGGCTTCCTATGAAAATCAGACTGTACATAGGTACACCCACACGATTAAGAAAAAAAAAAAAAAGCTCACATCAACCTTGAGGGGCTCTGGAAAGCAAGCGGCAAAAGTTGTAACCAAAATAAATGAAAATTGTAGGTCATAGTGTAATCCGTCAAGGTAAGTCCGTTACCGTTCAATATACAGTAGCCCCATGGCTTCTTTGGTGCTGACTGACAGTTCACAGCTAACTTCTGAAGGTCAACAGCTGCTAAACACATGTTTTTACAGATCATATGGTTCGGCGTAGGGATACATAATTTGGTTTGGTAACTTTTCAAAGCCGTCAGCTAGTCACTCAGCACCAAAGAAGTCATGGGGCTAGTGTATGAGGTATACATCCCTTGTTCCACCTTATGGATCTCTATCAACCGGGTGTGTCGTCCTCCGTAGGTGTGTACGAGGCTGCGGTAGGTCTGTCCTCTCTACTGGCGAGCAGTCGTTCCTACTTGAGCTCCCTGGAGCTCCTAACAGAAGAGGACCCTAACACCCCCACACTCCTGCTACTGCAAGCACTGAGGACTCTGCCCCGGTTACCCTATTACCTAGCAGCTGACCTGTCGAGACTCGACCTGTTGCGTTCCGGCAACTTCACCGGGCAACAGGTGGCGCAGTCTTGGGACAGACACAGGTACTAACAAGGGAGTCAAATACAGTTAAATCCCGTTAGACTGACCCCCTCACCCCCCATCGGTAGTCCAAATTTTTTGTTATTATTTCCTATAGTTCAAAAACTGATAAAATGATTTTGTTTAAAATGTATATCTGAGGATTATTCTAAATGACAAACAAAATTGTACACTTGTTTTTATGTGGAAAATTCGTTTAGGGCTAGTTTACTAATAATTGATTATTTTTTAAATTTTTATTATCTTAAGAAATAACTCTAGCATTTTGTTTCAAAATGAGTATAGGTTGGGGTTTTTATTTTAATTATAGCTATATATATATGTTTTTCTTAAAAAAAAATTTAAAACATATTTAACTAATAAATTACCCGCCTCGGTGGCATAGTTGGCTAACGCGCTTGTCGTGTTTAGCTCGACTGCTGAGGACGGGGAGATCGAGGGTCGAATCTCGGTCGGGTGAACTGGGGGTGGTTTTTCCTAAATGGTTTTCCACTCTACCTCCACGCAAATGTGGGTTCGCTTCCTCTAATTAAACCTTCCCAATTCCTAATCCATTAGCGTAATTAGTACTTAAAGCGTATAACCCGAACGGGTAGTAAGACGCAGTGCTAAATATTATTATTAACTAATAAATTATTAATTTGACATTTTTTGAAAATAGATTTTAAAATTATGTTAAAAATTGGTATTTTGAGACTATTATTTTTCTAAAATTGATTAATTTTAGGATAATTTACTTATGACAGATTTTTAGAAAAAAAAATTAAATATTTTGAAAATTGCGTTTAAGATTGAGCTCAAATTGGGTACTTGGGATAATAATAATTAATGTTTACGTATATAACTCATTTGAAGATAATTTACAAATAACTTAATTTGGAAAATCTTTTTTTCAGCCCAACATTATATGAGAAAGTTTGTATGATTGTGGCGTTGAACTATTTTTTTTTCTTGCAAAAAAAATGAAAAAGTGCCAAGCCTTAATTGTGTTCTTTTTTTAAATTAAAGAAAATTTGAAATTATGGTCAAATCCTCTATTCTTTTGTAATTTGATTTACTGTTTTACTGATATTATGTTTTTTATAATTGATACAACCCTAAGAATACTTTTTGTTCTAGGGAAGAGTTTCAACAAATATCCTCATCTGGCGGTGAGGAGGGTGGTTGGGACTTTATGTTTGACGACCAAATTACGTCAAACAAACCATACTTAGGGTAAGTAAACGTGTTTTAGTAACACAATTTCAGTTGGTTTCTCTTTTTTATTCCGTTCCAACGTCGATGCAGGCCCGGACTAAGGTCCAGTTTTTAGGGTCTACACCCCGGGGTCTTCCGCAAGCTGGAAGGTCTCCAGAGATTAGGTCAAAAGCTATTTAACTGGAAGGGTACCGGAGAAAAAGAGGGAAAGATGATTTTTGAACTCATATTAAATTAGGGCTGACATCTGTTAGACAATCATGAAACCTTTCTAATTCCCTTTATATTATGGTTAAAGGAGGTCCCTTTCTTATTTAAATTAGTTTAAAAAAATATTTTCTGGAGTCTTTATGAGGTTTGCGTTATAAAAGTTAAAGTCTTGAAAAGTGTGTGTAGTGTGACTTTCCCCTTGTTTCCCCTGTACCCTTAATTTGTGATTATTATTATTATTATTATTATTATTAGCATCGCGTCTTACTACCCGTTCGGGTTATACGCACTTACGCTAATATGTAATGGTAGGTTGATTGTGAGATGAAATGGAGGACCTATAGTTTAACGTGGAATCCGAACCACGGTGGAGGCCTGGCATTCCTCACATTCACAAGATGTCTTGTCAGAGGGGAAGGAAGAGTTTGGTAATCAGGGAAATCTGTACTGGGACTGAGGATTGAACCCCGGACCCCCAGCACAGAAGGCTGACACCTTACCCCTAGACCACCAGGTCATTCATTCCCTTGTGAACGCTGAATCAAAGTATAATTACTCTATATTATATATTGAATGTTTAAATTTGAATTTGTTGTTATACTTGTAAAAATAAAATTTAATTTTTCTTTTGCTTTTTTTTATTCTTTTGAAACTATTACTGGGGCTTCATAGTACCTGTATCCCAACAACCTTTACAATTGCCACAGAAATTTTAAAAGATATTTGCTTGAATATAATATACGATTGGAAAATATAACAGCTAACTTTAGAGAACAAATTGTCACGTGATTACATTAGGAAATAAGGTAGAAATGCTTGTTTGCTAGTATTATTACCATCATCGAGTTAACTGTAGATATTTTAATTTAAAAAAAGAGCAGTTATTTGCTTAATCAGATTTATACTCCAAAGGATTTTTTTAAATTTCATTTGCATTCTACTTTTATAGAGTAGCTCATTTATCAACTGTCCCATTTTGAGACTTATTAAAAAAAATTAATACCTTTTTATTAGGTACTTTTTTACTTGGTGCTTTCATTTTTTGTTGGGCCATTTGAATTGCGAAATAAAGTATACCTGTCAAACGGTCCACACAAATTACGCAACAACTTGTAATTCCATTCAACTCTTAACCTCTAACCTGACATAGCCTAGCTTAGCCTAACCTAACTTAACCCAACCTAACCTAACTTAACCTAACCTCCATGTTCCATTTTGATTAAATTCATTATTAATTTATTTTAACCCCGCAATTCGTGTAAGAGTATTACCGATCTCGGGTGAGTTGTGCTTCAATTCGTGTGCACCCATATTAGTTGTTCCTCAATTCATATGCACCGGTGGTGACCTGGTAGTCTAGGGGTAAGGTGTCAGACTTCTGAGCTGGCGGCCGGGGTTCAATCCTCGGTACCGGCAAAGATTTATCTGATTACCAAACCCATCCTTCACCTCTGACAAGACATCTTGTGAATGTGGGGAATGCCAGGCCTCCACCGTGGTTCGCATTCCACGTTAAACTGTAGGTCCTCCATTTCATCTCACAATCACCCTACCATTACACATTAGCGTAAGTGCGTATAACCCGAACGGGTAGTAAGACGCGGTGCTAATAATAATAATAATAATAATCGTTACCACCGCGCCTTACTACACGTTAGGATTATACGCTTCTGTAATAATTACTATGTTAGGAACGAGAAAGGTTGAATTTAGAGGAATTGTAACATTTGCGTGGAGGGAGAGTGGAANATAATAATAATAATAATAATAATAATAATAATAATAATAATAATAATAATAATAATAATAATAATAATAATAATAACATATGCACCGTTTCTGTTTTCATCAGGTGTATTACTTTTATTAATTTTCCCCTTTTGGGATTTTATTGTGTTTTTAACTATATTTCCCAAGTGCTAATGACCTTCATATATTGACGCACCTATAAAGTCTAATACCAATAAAAAAATAACTAAGAAGTAAGGCTTAGCTCATGAGCCAGATTTTAAAGTGTGTCTCAATTATAATACGGCCTACTTTGGTGGCCACATATTCTAACCCACTACTCTCGCAGTAGACTACACTGCCGATGACGGGGAGAATGAGGTTCGAATCTCGGTCTGGTGTACTGAGGGTGGTTTTTCCAAAATTGTTTTCCATTCTCCCTCCACGCAAATTTATGATACACTTCCTATAAAATACAACCTTCCTGGTCCCTAAAACCATTAGCGTAATTATTACAGAAGTGTATAACCCAAATGTATAGTAAGAAGTGTTGATAAAAAAAAATTACGATTAACAACATCTGTTTTTTTTTCTTTCTGTTACAGGAAATTCGCTGGTATAATAGCACAGTTTCAAATACTAGAGGTATTCCAGAACATGACATCGAATACAACAGATATTCTACAGGCTATGGAAGGAAATACCTTACTACGGTAAATATTTTAAAAATTTAAAATATATGTATTGTGATGGATTAAAGAGTCAAGCTTTCATAGGTGCTAATTATGATTATAGCCACATCTAGATATCATATTCTATAAATAGAAAAATGAAACCTGGACATGGTAATCGAACCCGGGACCTTTGATTTAACACGTAATTTCTCTAACCACTGAGTTATCCAGGAGCTGTCCTGTGCCCAGGTGTTATTTTTCAATTTAAAGAATTATATATATATATAAATATATATATATATATATATAGAGAGAGAGAGAGAGCGAAAAATCACCTTAGCTTACTTACTTAACCCAGGCGAGATATTAGGTATACAATAAATATCATACCCATTTCTGTGTTCTACGACACAAAGACGTCACTCTAATAATAGACTAGACTGCGAATAACAGGATGGTAGGGTTTTGAATCTCGGTCGAATGTACTGAGAGGGTTGTTTATTCTAAACAGTTTTCCACTCTCCCTCATAGCAAATTCAGGTATACTCATTCTAAATTCAAACCAACTCATCTCTAACACTTTAGCATAAATTAGTAAATATGCTTATTAACCGAACGAGTAGTAAGACGCGTTACTAACGAAACAAACAAAAAAAAACCTCCCCCTGTGTCATACCAGTTTGTAATTCGTATTATTTCAGGCAACTTCTACAAGAGGGGATGTCGCTGAAGTGGCCTGAACTCCTCGAGAAACATTTTCAGATCGTCGGCCTCGACAGTGAACCTCTCTTGCGGTATTTCAGGCCTCTGGAAGATTTCCTTGATAGACAGGGATCACTGAAGAACCTGAACCCGGAGAGCAGGTCCGGGGACAGTTTGACATCGGTAACCGCGGGGACAGGGGTCAACGCGACCTCGACCACGAACACGACGAGTCCTAAGACCACCAGCGTCGGTTCGGCCATACTCATCGGCTGCGCCACCGTCGCCGCTATTGGTATAGTGACGACACTCTTTCTTATCGGCCGTAAGAGGTTCAAACGAGGCGGACACGAGTACCAGATAGCCAAGAGTGAACCTATTTGAACAGTAGTCGATAAATATATTTTAAAAAGAAACAAGTAATGAAGGGTCAGTTCTAAATTTTTTTACCAATTCCCATTTCCTTTCTATTATTTCGGTGCTCAAAGTTTACTTTTTTTTTTTTTANTTTTTTTTAACCACGTCTCACTAGCCCTTCATTTTGTACTCATATGTAATAACTATTCTAATGTGTTAGGGATGAGGTGGGTTAGTGTTCCCGCATTTGCGTTTAATACCTGTCATGAGTATAGTGGTATTAGATGATTAACTTATTTTTAAATGAAGAGAAAAATTTGTCATTAAATTCCAGAACATCCTTAAAAGATATTAAACAATTGTCGATATCACCATGTGAAGAAAATTAAACTATTATGTTTCTACTGGAGAAATATTTTATTTGTTTTGGTTAAAAAAATGTTTTGCCCTAAAAACTGCTAAAATGTACTGCCTTCAACTTGTGTTCTTTACACTCTCCCCTCAAAGCAGGATGTGATTTATTGTCATTCAAATGAATTTCAAAGTATTGGCACTTATTCGTAGTTCTTTTAATTTGAATATATTTAAAAGAACTTAACAAAGAAGTAAGAATTTTGATATGGTAATATTTAGCTGTATATTTTATGTTTCTTATTGATTTAGAATAATTAATTAGGACAGACATTAACGAAAAAAAAATGGCATGAGAAATAGTGATTAAAAAACAACACTAATACAGTATTAATTTCAACCTTATTTATTTAATCCATATGTGTGTTTAAAATTTTTTTAACTGGTCACAGGAATAGATTCAGAGACCTTTTATATCAGCGCCCAAGTGGCGTCACCCCTTAAGATATCACAAGATCATCTCGATACTAAGGTCGTTCATTACTCATTATTTATTTACTTTTTTTTCAATGTCTTTATGGATGTTTTATGTTAATATCACTGCCAGTGTTAGTTTTCAAGATGTATTCTTAACTTTCTGTCATTATTGGACGATAAAGACTCAAGACTGTCTTATTTAAATAATATAATTTGATATATATATATATATTATATGTAATATGCTATTGTTTGAATGTGTATGTTACAATAAAGTTTATGTTGGTATTTTATTTGCTACAGTATATAGTCTATAAGTGTCTTCAAAAGAAATTTTCAATTATTCTATTTATTAAAAAATTTAAACTAAATAAAAAAGAATATATTTTTAATATAATATAGTTATGATAAAAAAAATTATCAAAATATTCAAATAGTGTTTGTTTCATTATAATTGGTACTAATACGTAAATTGATGTAGAACTGAATTTATTCCTTGAAAATAAATAATTTTCTAAACTTAATTTGCCGTTCTTACCCATCATTAGGTCATACATTTTGATTTGCTGAAACGCTCCACTTTTGCCTATCCCTCGCCAAATTTGCTACAGCTTTGTACTTTCTTCTAACAACATCGTCCACTGTCTGATTCATATACTCCAGTCTCGGTCTACCTCTTGAATTTCTCCCTTCAACATCTCCTTTCCTTCTATAATTATCTTCGTCAAAGTGTCATGTTTCATTATATGGTCTACCATATTAACTCTTCTTTGCTGTAAACCTTTCCAAAATTTGTTTTATTCATTTGCTTTTCTGAGCACTTCTGTATTTGATTCCATCTCCACGATATTTTCATTATTCTTTTGTAGCACCACATTTCAATGCTTCTAATTATTTCCTTTCAGTTGTGCTTATGGTCCATGTTTCACATATATAAAGCCGAACCCTCAATACAAAGGACTTTAGGAACCTTTTCCTATGAAATAAAAATATTTTAAAAATGATAAAGATCTTAACACTATTAATTTAATGCGAGTTTATACGTGACTACTTTTACCAACTACAGTAAAATTCTGTTAGACCAAACCCGGTTAGTCCGAAATTCCGAATAATTTGAACACACTTTTCGGAAAATAGGGGCGGGGGGGATAAAGAAATCAAGTAAAATAAAATATATTTTATTGGTTACCAAACTAAATATTAAAAGAGATTGGTAAGAAACAGTGATATATGATAATAAATACTTAATATTTACATGTTGTAGTCAACACAATGTTTATTCCTGTAATTATAAATAATTATTATAGAGTATGTATTTTATAATATGATTGTTACACATAAGTTAAACAAAGAACGTTTGATTAAACTAATTCAACTGTAATTTAAAATGGGTTAAAATACTATATCCATGTATTCTCCCACTTGATCCGAATTTTCGCTAATCCGAACAATCTTCGGTCCCAATTAGTTCGGATATACAAGGTTCTAGTGCAGCCTATAGGGATATCGTACCTTTTTATTTTTCTTAAAGATGTTCTCATTGAAATACTTTATTTTAGTGGCATTATAATTTTAATCTTGTTCTAATTAGTTATATAAATAAATCAGTATCATTCAGAACAATAACATACAGTGACTTTTGGAATATACAAAAAAAAAATTAGGTCAACGTTGATAACACTTTCCTATTTTATAGTTATTGATAATATCTATCAAAAGTGACAGCCGAAGATACCATGAATTGACGTATGAATATGTGAAAGTAGATATAGTAGCTTTTCTAGCTGTTAGATAAGGCTCTTCTTATTCAAATTGGACGTATGTTGCTTGAACAAACAAACTAACTTCATGACATCAGCCCGCAATCGAACCACACCAACCGAGCGACCGCCTTCTGTTGGCGAAGATATTACAACTTATTTGGATAGAGAGTGTTGTGTGGTCAGTACAACGAGCACTACGGCCAATTATTTCAGTTTTCTATACCAAAGCCACTACTTTTTCATTCAAGAACCTCCTCGTTTGTCCTTAGGGGCTGAGTGTGACCCCCTGCTCTTGTAGAAAATATGGAAGCGCCAGGGATTGAACCCTGGATCCCTGAATCCATAGCCAGGGACTCCAACCATTATACTAACAGAAGCGATCAAACAAGAAGAAGGCGGCTGGAAAGGCATTATGAATAAAAAATAGGTACCAAAAAAGTTTGAATTGACGACATGGCCTGTTGAAAAATAACTTTGGCTTTGGCTTATCGTGTTGAGCTCGACTGCTGAGGACGAGGAGATCGAGGTTCGAATCTCGGTCGGGTGAACTGGGGGTGGTTTTTCCAAAAATGATTTAACACTCTCCCTCCACGTAAATGCGGGTTCACTTCCTCTAAATTCAACCTTCCCAATTCCTAATCCATTAGCGTAATTAATACTTAAAGCGTATAACCCGAACGGGTAGTAAGACGCGGTGCTAAATAAAAAAAAAAAACTAATTACGCTGATCTGTTAGAGATGAAGAAGGTTGGATTTTGAGGAAAGGTATCCGCATTTGCGTGGAAGAAAAGTGGGTATGGGGGGGAACCCTCATTAAACCCAGCCGGGATTCCAATCCAGATCTTCAAGCCATTGTTAGTCCAGTCTATTGCGAATGTAATGCCCTAGACCATTCAGCCAGCGTTCTAACCATTATTATTATTATTATTATTTTTGTTGTTACGAAAGCACATCTGCTGTTCATCCACCTTCACGCTGAACAGACCCTCAAGTCTTCAAGCTACGTGAACACAGAAACTGTTGGGTTATGGTCAATGATTCCCGTATTCGATTCGTCGATTCCCTCTTATCTAGTCGCGCATTGGTTTTGTTCTTTTTAGTACCACATCTTACTACTCTTACCACTTATACACATACGTACTAATTACGCTAATCTATTAGGGATGAAGAAGGTTGGATTTTGAGGAAAGGTATCCGCATTTGCATGGAGAGATAGAGTAGAAAACCATTTAGCTTTTTAAAAAACACCCAACTGGGATTCGAATCCCGATCTCTACGTCATCGGCAGTAAAGTATATTGCAAGAAGGATGCCTTATGTCAAGCGTGTACACCTCACTTGATCGAAATTTTTAAATATTGAAGGGGCTACAATAAAAATTTTTTAGTACTTTTACTATCTTAATATATATATATATAAGGGTTGTCCTCCCATCTGTGTCAGGGTCTTCCCATTGGGTTTTACGGTCAGTAGGACTACCCTGAACAAGGTTCTAGATTCTCTCATTCATGTTGCATGTCCTGTTCACCGTAATCTGCGAGACTTGACTATCCAAACAATGTCTGATGATGAATACAGAGTACACCACTCATCATTATGTAACCTCCTCTCCTCCCCAGCAGCTCCATCCCTCGTTTGGAACAAATATATTCCTAAGAACCTTGTTTTCAGGCCGCATTGTATGTTATTTCGTCATAAGGAGCACGGGACGCTCAGAATTCTGGGTCGGGCCACAAGCGGCACACGGACCGCAAGTTTTATATACCTATTTAGACCATTCTATCACCGAAGCGAGTGCCTTTTATTATCGGGCTTAAGGTGGGATGGAAAAGTATTAAGCTAATATCAGTACATTTGCAGATTCTACCACAAAAACGATTAACATTCTTAGAGAAAATGAATAAAATATTGCTTCAGTATATGCATTAATTGGAGGTTGTTTACAAAATATATTTTCAATAAATTTGTTTGAAAGTAAAATTATTTATTTTAATAATAAAACAACTCCATGATGTCAGCTCGCAACCAAGCTACAACAACCTAGGGGAAACCGCCTGTTGGTAAAGATAATGCCAACTTCTTCGTGTTGAGGGTGTCGTGTATTTAGCACTAAGAGGCCCTCCAGCCTATAATCTCAGTTTTATAGACCGGAACCGCCAATTTTCGTTCAAGTAGCTCCTCAATTGTGCTCGCGAGGCTGAGTTTGAACCCGTTCCAGATCCACTGTTTTCACAGAACATTCTGAAGGCGTTGGGAATTGAACCCAGGACCGTGGATCTATAGCCAGGAACTCAGAACACTAGAGTATTGGACTAGAATATTTCTCTGTGGCTTATAGGAGTCTATATACAAAAACCAGATAAAGATTTATCTGTATTATATAGATATATATCAACGACATATATATATATGACATATATATAATACATATATACAGATAAGTATATTTATGTCATTCATATATATATATCAACGACATATATATATATATAATACATATATACAGATAAGTATATATATATATATAAGACATATATATATACAGATAAGTACATATATATATTCAAAGAATTTCAAAATATATTTGAAATTTCTAAGTACGCCTACTCAAAAATTCTTTGATTTGTGTGTAAAAAAGTAAAATCGGGCAGGATTCAAACAACAACCCGAAATCGACTCAAATTTTTTGATTATTCTTCCACTCTTAATTAGGGTTGTGCGAAGATGCGAAACTTTGATTTGGCTTCGAAACAAATGTCTGCTATGAATAAAGTTCCGACTTCTACAACTATTACACCCGCCTCGGAGATCGAGGTTCGAATCTCGGTCGGGTGAACTGGGGGTAGTTTTTTCTAAATAGTTTTCTACTCTACCTCCACGCAAATGCGGGTTCACTTCCTCTAATTAAACCTTCCCAATTCTTAATCCATTAGCATAATTAGTACTTAAAGCGTATAACCCTAACGGGTAGTAAGACGCGGTGCTAACTATTATTATTATTATTATTATTACAATTATTACGATTCTTCACCCGTAAAAATCTTGACAGCTAACATTTTCGATTTATGGTCAATTAATGCTATTCTGAGCTGTTATATACATTACAAATTAATATTTTCGTGGAAAAAATCTGAAGTAATTGATTTGTAAGTTGTGATACTAACTTAATTTATCAGATTAAAAAGACAAATTACAAGCAATTGTGCATTAACACGTTTTACAGATGATTTTAGTGCATAGAGTTATATAAATGACCACAATATAATATTTTCCCAAGCATAAAACAACCAACAAGAAATATTCGAACTTCGATTAGATTCGCATATTTGATTCGAGTTCACTTCGAATTGGAAAAGGGGACATCGCACCCCCACCTACTCTTAATACAGTAAAGCCCCGTTAGATCAAAATACAGTAGTCCGCACTTCCGGATAATCTGAACACATATTCCTAAAAATGAAGGGGGGGGAGGAATCTAACTCAAATTCACTATAATAAACTCAAATATAAACAAGAACTATTGTAAGAAGAATTGAAGATTAGAAAGTCTCATCTCTTATTTTTACTTTTTCGCTATCTTATAGGTAGAGAAAGTATTGTGATCGTCAAATAAATTGAATTGAAGATTTTAATGGATTTTAACGTTTCATGACCCCCTGAATCCAAACAAAGTGGTTTTTGACTTTCTGTCTGTTTGTCTGTCTGTACCTTCAACTAGAGCCTAAACTATTTTACCGATCGTGCTAAGCTTGGTATCTAGGATTTTCAGAGTTGCCCCGAGGGATTTTGGAATTGGATATATAACCCTAAATTGAGGGTAGTTTACTGAAAGGCAAAAATATAAAAAGTCGATTTTCTCAAAATCGGCTCTGACGATATTGATTAAATTTAATTTATAAGCATTTATTAATATTCCAAACAAAATGGATTCTCTCAATATTTCGGCAAAATGATTTTAAGGGCTGCGGTCTGATGCGTAAATGATCTTTTTTCTATAATATCTCCTAAATATTTGAGATATGAAATTACTTATCGCTACAAATATGTAGGTCTCTTTATAATACAAATATTTTATTCGAAGCATATTTTTATAAAACCAATAACTTTCAAGATATACGTAAATATATATATATANAAATATATATATATATATATATATATATTTGAACTTTTCGAACACAAAAGGTAAAAGTATTGCGACCGCAAAAGAAAATCTAACCTGAAATGTTGATGGATGTCGACATCTTAAGACCCCCCCAAACCATAAAAAGTGGTCTTTGCAATGACGTCTGTCTGTGTGTCTGTTTATATATAAAATTAAGAGTAGTTTAAGAAAGGGTGAAAAGAGAAAAATCTATTTTCTCAAAATTGGCTCTAAAGATTTTGATTAAAATTCGTATCTAGGTGTTGATTAAGATTATAAATAAACTGGCTATTTTCATTTTACCATGAAAATTAATTTTAGGGATACTTTACAGAAGCAGAAACTTTCGTATCTTCGCAACTATTTGAGATACTAAATAACTTATCATCGAAAAATTGTAGTACTATTAAAAATAAAAAACTTTTATTTGAAATATATTTTTATAAATCCAACAGTTTCTAAGATATTGGCAAATATATTAATACAATTTTGTGAGCTTTAGTTGTACTTAAGTTTTAACGCAATAATTCTCCAATGCCATAGAGTAATTAAATATAAGTAAGTCTCAAAAAGTTTATGTTGTTTTTCCTTAAACCTCTTAGAAGAACTGTTTGTACAACAATGATCTATATCCATTTTAGACTCAATAGTTAATACTTACATTTTTTATTGGTCAAAATTTATAAATGGGGAATTTAATAGCAATGCGATGGCATGAAGATTTGCAACACCTAATAAAATGTCGAAAATTTTAACCAGAAGTTGAAACTTTAATACGAAGTGTTGACCCTTGTGGACCCAATATTGATCTTTTTTATCGGTCCAAACATACAAATGAGAACATTAGTTCTTTAAAAACAAAATGATAAAATTTAAAACCGGTCAACAATTAGGTATATACTTAAATTTTGACTGTCGGAACTGACAGGTGCTAAACACATATTTTTGCAGGTAATATGGTATTGGCGTAGGGATACATAATTTGGTCTGGTAACTTTTCAAAGCCGTCAGCTGTCAGCTGTGAGCTGTCAGTCAGCACCAAAGAAGCCAAAGGGCTACTATACCTCAATGTTGACTGTCAGAAGTCAGCTGTGAGCTGTCAATCAGCACCAAAGAAGCCACGGGGCTACTATACCTAAATGGTGACTTGCAGAAGTCAGCTGTGAGCTGTCAGTCAGCACCAAAGAAGCCATGGGGCCACTGTACCTAAATGTTGACTATCAGAAGTCAGGTGTGAGCTGTCAGTCAGCACCAAAGAAGCCACGGGGCTACTGTAAGTTCAGTGGTGCCCCTTGTTAATGACTCTCATACAAGTGTCTAAGTGGGAAGGAAACAATGATCTCCAAGATTCCTCGCGTGCAAAGTTCCGTGTCAGGTGAAGAAAGTATCCGCACTGATTGTTACCGCTGGTATATAAGACATGTGGAGACCCCTACACATGCATCCAGTCCTTAGAGTGGGTCTTGATACACAACACACGACCAGACATGAGGGCTGTGGTAAGTACCGGCTGATCGTTTGCTGATTTTCATTTTATTTGATCAAAATTAAGATGTAAGGGACACGATAAAAGCAAATGTTTTTACAATTTTTTAATATTAAGACCCCCTATTATTATTTTTTTACGAAATAAACCAAATATTGCTCCAGTAGAAACATATAGTTCAACTTTCTTCACATGGTGATATCATCAGTTGTCATGAGTATAGCAGCATTAGATGAGAAACTTAATAAATGAAGAGAAAAAGTTGCCATTAAATTCCAGGACACTCTTGACAGATATTCAACAATTGTTGATATCACCATGTGAAGAAAATTATACTCTATGTTTCTAATGGATAAATTATTTATTTATTTTGACCAAACAAATGGTTTGCTCTAAAGACTGCAAAAATTACTACCCCTAACTCGCGTTTCTTAAGCTGACACCTTAAAAGTGCTAGCTATCTAGTCAACATTCGAGACCTCTTACAGTCTGACAAATACAGACTTACACATGACTTACTATATATATATATATATATAATGTTGGTGTACAAGTGATTACAATAATATATATTATATATTAGCACCGTGGGCTACACGCTTATGTACTGATTACGTTAATGGTTTTTAAGGATGAGTAAGGTTATGTTTATAAAAAGTGTACCCACATTTTCGTGGAGGGAGAGTGAAAATACATTTTGAAATACCATCCTCAGTACACATGACCGAGATACAAACCCCGATCTCCTCGTCATGAGGGGGGGGGGAGTATAGTCTACTTAGAGCTTTAGACCATATGGCCACCGAATCGTGTAATAAAAATAATTAATAATAATAAAGAGTGAAAACAATAAAATATATGATAGAAATAATACTAATAATAATTTAGTGAAGTGTTCACAATAAACAAACAGAATAGTACTAAATGATAAGAGTGATCATTAGATGGCTCTATTTTCGTTTTTGCTTTCTTCTGTGACAAAAATAATTTTTGGACATTTTACAACAGCTGAGAGGACTCAGTTCTTATGTGTTACTTAACTATAGAAGATATTTTAGGGTTTCAAGAGGCACGAGAATACCAAAATGTTCAAGGACAGATTGATAAGAAATTGTGGTGATTTTTTTTTTATCGCCACGTCTTATTTACCTGTTCAGGTTATACGCATATGTTCTGACTTCACTAATTTATTAGGTATGAGGAAATTATACTTTAGAGGAAATGTACTATCATTTGAGTTAGGCAAGAAGAAAAAAAACCCTCAGCACACCCAGCTTGTATTCGAAGATGGACCCCCCCATCACCGGCAAACCAGAGGAGAGACTGATGCTTTAGCACACTTCAGCCCACTTCGGTGGTCGAATGGTCTAAGGCGTTACTCTCGCAATAGACTGGACTGCAGATGACGGGGAGATTGAGGTTCGAATTCCAGTTGTGTGTACTGAGAGTGATTTTTTCCCTGTCTGGTCATTAGGCGGATAGCCCAAAAGGGTAGTAAGACGCGGTGCTAAGAGAAAACATACTTGCTCACTGGTGCGGGTGTTAGTAAAGTAGAGCTAAGACACTTTTAGAACTGTCATATAATGTTAAATATGTTACAAAGGTACACCCATACGTGGAGAAAATACCGACTTTCTTTCCTTGATTACGAGCGTATCATTTACGAATGAAATAATTAACGAGAGTAGTTTTACTATCAAGTACAACAATTAGCAAATAGAAGTACAATATAACTTTATTATGCAGCACAATTACCTTAGGACTGGACATATCTGACAGCAATAAGCGCTACTAGATCTATTTTAACGTATTCATACGTCAAGTCGTGATCTTCAGCTCTCTCGTTTAATATACTTTATAAAATAAAACTAATAATATATTAAAATGTGAATGTTGTACGACAAAAAAGTTTGTATTTATTAGACCTTTCTGCTTATCTTCATTATTTCGTTACAAGTTTATCTAATGAACTAGAGTGACCTGGCGGTCTTAAGGTAAGATGTCAGACCTCTGTGTTGGGAGTTCGGGGTTCAATCCCCGGTCCAGGCACAGATTTATCTGATTACCAAAGCCTTCCTTCACCTCTGACAAGACGTATATTAATCAAACTTGTGAATGTGTGGAATGACAGGCCTCCACCGTGGTTCGGATTCCGCGTTAAACTGTATGTCCTCCATTACATGCGTGCGTATAACTCGAACAGGTAGTAAGACGTGGAAATAATAATAATAAACTAAGTACGAAAATATCACCTGTGGGTATGGGGCATAAAAAGTGTTCACTTCAATGGTTGAGGATAAACTATTTACAACTGAATAATAAAATTCTTACGGAACTATAAACTAAATGGTACGGTGCACCACACAGACTTTATTTTTCCTTTATCTTAAAATAGGGACACTAGTAAGATTTGTGAAAAAAAGTTATATACATTGTTGCAGAAGCACTCCATCAAATAGGATAATAAATGACATAATTATACACTGTTTGACACTCGTTATGGCTTTTATCGTTGGTTCAACCTTAAAAATTAACCGGGCCTTTTTTTTTATACTTTAGAGATAAGCAAATATGTACTAATATTTTAGCTGATAGACTAAAACTATTATTTTTATAAAAAGTATTGAAATTAAGAGATTTTTAATTTTTAATAGTACTACAACTTTACAATGATAAGTTAATTCGTATCTCAAATAGTTGTGAAGATGTGATCAAAATTGGAAATGTATTCTTATGCAAAGTACCCTCAAAGTAATTTTCATGGCAAAATTATAATTTCCATATTGTTTGTAAGATTAAACAATACCTATATATATATATATATATATACAATATAATTAAAATCTCTAGAGCGTATTTCTAAAAAATCTATTCATTCTCTTTTTGACCTTCCAGTAAACTACGCTTAATTTTAGGTTAGATATCTAATTCTAAAAACTTCTCAGGGAAACCCTATGAACAGCTTAGATTCAAAGTTGTAGTCTAACTGATAAAATGGTTTCGGGTCTAGGCTAAGATATAAACAGAAGGCCACGCGAAAATCACGTCGACATTAATCACATTCCCGAGTTCAAATTTTTCTTATAGGTAAGAGTTAGACCACTCACCTAACAGATATCATAGCACTTTACACTACCTACCCGAATCATTCTATATGGTCAGTTGTAAATTCTTTAAATTAACATCACCAGTGGTCTTGTGGTCTAGGGGTAAGGTGTCAGACTTCTGTTCTGGGGTCCGGGGTTCAATCCTCGGTCCCAGTACAGATTTATCTGATTACCAAACCCTTCTTTCACCTCTGACAAGACGTGTATTAATCACAACTTGTGAGAGTGGGGAATGCCAGGCCTCCACCGTGGTTCGGATTTCACGTTAAACTGTAGGTCCTCCATTTCATCTCACAATAACCCTACCATTACACATTAGCGTAAGTGCGTATAGCCCGAACGGGTAGTAAGACGCGGTGCTAATAATAATAATAATAATAATAATAATAATAATCATAATAATAATTTAAATCAACGTCAACTGTTTCCAGACTATGGTGGGTCAGTTTGGTAAAATACCTTCATCCACCTCTAGCCTCCCACCAGTCTTCTCTCAGTTGCACAATTTCTTCTGTCGGTTTCTTTCATCTCTTTCTTGGCTTCTCTTACGGTCCTTTTCCTATATACTTTATTTCCATCATTTTCTTTGGCATCCTTTCTTTCTCCATCCTCATTACATGCCCATGTCTTGTTTCCTCTATTATCTACTTACTATCTCATGTGCTCCAACATCCTCATTACATGACTATACCATCTCATCCTTGCTTCCTCTACTATCTCATGTGCTCCAACATCCTCATTACTTGCCCATACCATCTCAACCTTGCTTCCTCTACTATCTCATATACACCAACATTCTCATTACATGGCCATACCTTCTCAGCCTTGCTTCCTCTACTATCCCATGTACTCCAACATCCTCATTACATGACCATACCATCTCATCCTTGCTTCCTCTACTATCCCATGTACTCCAATATCCTCATTACATGACCATACCATCTCATCCTTGCTTCCTCTACTATCTCATGTACTCCAACATCCTCATTACATGACCATACCATCTCATCCTTGCTTCCTCTACTATCTCATGTACTCCAA
>CABFVZ010000056.1:817547-828754 GCA_902151445.1 Timema monikensis
TTTTTTTTTTTTTTTGCAATTCTTTCCTCAAGGATAATTTTCGAATATCGCTAGTTGGAGACAATCGATACATTAGATTGTTTCATCTACCAGTAGGTCAAGTCGTTAGTACGGCAACGGACGTTCCTAGGTGCGGTATTATGAAGAATCGAACTCCGTGGCGGTTGTTAGTCATCTTGGCGTGTTGCAAGGGTACCCTAGTGGGGTCAGAAAGACGCCTTCTGACGGAAGAAGAGCTACTTACGGTGTACCTCACCACGGAATACGCTAAGGACCAAATGTCCCACTGCCATCTTCTTGATATAGCTGAATGGGAATACGAAACAGACGTTGCTAATCTGACAAAAGCCGATGAACTGGTAAGATTAGGGTGAGTTATGGAGGTCCGGACATTTGATTTCAAATTTATTTTAGGGCACTAAGGTTTAAATGTATATTTTTATTATTATTATTTAGCACCGCGTCTTACTACCCGTTCGGGTTATACGCTTAAGCACTAATCACACTAATGTATTAGGAATTGGGAAGGTTGAATTAAAGGAAGTGAACCCGCATTTGTGTGGAGGGAGAGTGGAAAACCATTTAGGAAAAACCACCCCCAGTTCACCCGACCGAGATTCGAACCTCGATCTCCCTGACCTCAGCAGTCGGGCTCAACACGACAAGCACGTTAGCCAACTACGCCACAGAGGCGGTTTTTAAATGTATAATTTAGTCTTGGGATTCACTATACAAATATACGGATAACAATCAGCTTGTGGGGAATGCCAGGCCTCCACCGTGGTTCGGATTCCACGTTAAACTGTAGGTCCTTCATTTAATCTCACAATCACCCTACCATTACACATTAGCGTAAGTGCGTATAACCCGAATGGGTAGTAAGACGCGGTGCTAATAATAATAATAACAATCAGTTCAAATCAAATAGGGGATTAACACATTCAAATCTCGACTAAATATAGTTTTAAAATATTTGTAGTTATTCGATACGCTGACAAAATGTTACTCGTTTAGTCTCATCTTACAGTACAGGGTGGTTGGTATTTTATTTAATTGGGTGTACTGAGGATATTTTTTCCTAAATAATTTTCCACACCCCCTCAACGCAAATGAGAGTACACCTTTAAATTCAACCCAACCTTCCTCATCTTTAACACATTAATTTAATTAATAAAAATGCGCACAGCCCGAACTGGTGGTTATAAAAATAAAATATTTGTCGTTTTTATTCTTCCTACCAAAATCTTACGTCAGTTATCGTCTGGTATCGAACCCCAATACCTTACAATCTAAGGCCGATTATACACTAGTGGTTAAATCGCGGTGGTTTTGCCGCTAGCTTACGCCCCCAAGATCTTGACCTGATCGTCAAAACGCGACTGTTAAAAAGCTATCAAAATGCTACTGATTCTACATTAGCTGTTTAAATGCCATCAATGTTGCTTCCTCTTGTGCAGAATAGTTTAAAAATGGACATTGTAATGTGTTGCGGGACTTTTGTTGGAGGAAACTCGAAAAAAAAAACTCGTCAAAAGAGACGTTGATGGACACACCCCATATTATCGAACCAACCATCTCTCAACAGGACAGTTTCATATTATGTTTATAAATCACAGAATGTACCCAGAGAAGTTATTTTCGTACTATAGAATATCTGTGGTTTCATTTGATGAATTTCTTGGTCGATTGCATGAAAATATTGCAAAATGTGAGACCATCTTGAAGAAGAGTAATTATTATTCCTGCTGAAAGACTTATTGTGACCTTGAGGCACAACTTCCTGTTAACGCCTGGTGTCGTTTGATTCGTGTTTCTACCGCTAGGCAGTTTTAACACCTCCAGAGGTAGCGGTCAAAACGCTGGTCTAGATGAAAAATTATTTTCTAACTTGATAACAAGGGTTTCATTCAAAAGCGCGGTTGCTAGCGTTTTAAATGCTAGTGTAGAATATGCCTAAATCTATACTAATATTATAAAGAGGAAAGGTTTGATTTTTTGTTTTTTTGTTTGTAATGGATAAACTCAAAAACTACTGGACCGATTTTAAAAATTCTTTCACCAATATAAAGCTACATTATCAGCGAGTAGCGTAGGCTATATTTTATTTTGAAAATTTAATTTATTCCTTATAAAAATGTCGATAGTATATTATATAGTCGTTGGAAAAAAAAAGTTGTTGAAGGGAAAGTGGGGTTGGTGAAGGGGGCAGGGGGTGGGGGGTAGGGGTGAGGAAAGAGGAATTAGATGAAAATAGGAGGGAGGATAAAAAGAGGGAGGGGGCTATACAGTGATGGTAGGACTGTATTTTCAAAAGTAAAAAAAGTTTTGTTTTATATTGACATTATGGACGATTTGAAGCTTTGTTTTACAGGATTCTTTACAATATTTTTTTACGGGGAAGGGGGCTAGTATAATTATATTCAGCTCGTCTTGATACGGATGCGTACCAACTTTTGACCTTGTGCTTAAGCCCATTGTATGTGGCACGGAAATAAAAGTGACGAATGGGACTGCTACAAGGAAGGAACACGTCACGACATTAGAAGTTTTCTATTCGGGCTCAGTTGTCCTGATAAACAATGGAACTACGATAATGCCTCTGTTGCTTGCTCTTCCCCTTCCCCCTCCACATTCTGTCAGTGAAGTACGCACCGCTTACCTTGACTAATTACACCAGAGCACTATCTTATTAGTGTTATTTTATAGCGATTGATACTGTCTATTAAAAGAGGCGGCTGTAGACCTGACGTATGAGTACGTAAAAGTAGATGTATTTTAAGTTTTCTATTGTGTTAAGAGTGACCTGCTAATGACGGGGAGATAAAGGTTTGAATCCCAGTCGGGTCTACTGAAGATGTTTTTTTTCCCCCTTCTAAATGGTTTCCCACTCTGCTTCCACAAAAATTCGGGTAGTTCATCTCTAAAAGGCTTCATTACTCATCCCTACCCTACTAAAGTAAACGTAATTTATGATTAGAAACTGAACAGGTAATAGGACTCGGTGGTGAAACAAAATAAAAGGTTTTTTATCTGCCAGATAAGGCTCTTTCTTGTGAAAATTAGATTGTACTTTTCAAGGTAAACAAAGTGTACATGCGGGCAGATTATTCGAAACACAATATAATGGTATAGTCTACCCACATAAATATGAACATTTAATGTTGGATGAAAGGGGTGGTGAGCCAAGGCCAGTATTTTTGCAATATTTTCTTAACAAAGTATATTGGTGCACAATAAATAAAACATTACTCCGTTCGGTACGTTTAGTTGAATTGTATACACGTAGTGGCCTCGATAGTAAGTTTTTGATTATTTGTCAGGCTCATCCTGGAACTTTGAGAGCTTTTTACTTCCATCACATCTTGAGATCGTGGAAAAAAATGATGGGGAAAGTGTAGGAGACGCAAGAAAATGTAAGTTTTTTTTTGCATTTTTTATAGCAAAACATTGTTTTGGCTAAAATAAATTAAATCTTGCTACAGCAGAAACAGATAGTTTAATTTTCTTCCCATGGTGATATCAACATTTGTTGAATATCTGTCATGATCACAACGGCATTAGATGAGAAACTTTTTAAATTAATAGAAAATGTTGTCATTAAATTCCAGGACACCTTTGACAGATATTCAACAAATGTTGATATCAACATGTGAAGAAAATTAAACTATACGTTTCTACTGGAGAATTATTGGATCTATTTTGACTCAAAAAATATGTTGTTATAAAAACTCCAATAATATTGCCATTAGTTCGCGACCCATACACTTACACCTTAATTTAGAGTAGCCAACAATTATACTTAAAATCCACCTTGGTGGCGTAGTTAGCTAACGCGCTAATCATGTTGAGATAGACTGCCGGGGACGGGGAGATGAAGGTTCGAATCTCGTTTGGGTTAACTAGGGTGTGGTTTGCCCCTAAAAGGTTTTCCACTCTCCCCCCCCCCACGCAAATGTGGGTTCACTTCCTCTAAATTCAACCTTCCTAATCCCTAATCCATTTTGTAATCAGTACTTAAGCCTATAACCCGAACGGGTAGTAAGACGTGGTGCTAAATAATAATAATACTTATATTAAGTCCTTAGATATGGCAACAGAGGCGGATTTACGACTCTGCCACCCACTCTTCCTACCTTAATTTCTAACCTCATAAATCCCTGTTTTTCTCTTATCATCCTCATACACCGACACCTTTTTACCATATACACAAGTGTTATCTGTGGGATGCCAGATAAAAAGTGCTTACATTATTTATTATAATGGGGTTTTAAAAGTAGCAAGAATCTAAGCAAAGACTTGACAATTGAAATAAATACTCACTCACACCATCACAACACACAAATTTAAATATTATATAATTTATTAATAATATAAAATTTGCATCATTATACTGTAGAACATGTTACTACTTATAAAATGTTAGAATTTACACATTTAGAACATAGTCTGTGTTATCTTTCGCCTTGGTTTCTGCTGAGCGAACTGGTCGATGTTGCCAGACTAATACATATTATCCAATAAATGACTTACAATTAAGACGATTGTCAGTGAATTAAGGCGATACTCGGTCATGTTGGTATGCAGATACAACAGCAATCACATACACGGTGAAGCTATCAAATTATTTTAACTGGCAGAAAAAAAAAGTATTTCCTTTCCTCATTTAAAATTTGCCGACCCTAAAATCTGCCACAGTAAGCACGTGCCTACTAGGACTATGCATAAATCCACCCCTGGGTGGCAACATTGAAACCTTCAATCCCACACGACTTGGTGAATGAACATGTTAAAAAAGATTCATTAAATTATTAAACTAAGTAAACAAAAGAGAATTGATACTCCGATATGAATATAGATCTAGATAACGAGAGTTTCGTTTTTAAACACAGGAGTTGTATCAACACTTGAATTACAACCTAGTTTAAGCTGGAATCAGTTTTGTTTGAAATTTGTAAGTTAAATTAAAAATCTGAAGGGCTATAAAAATATAATTTTAAAAATAGATATATTTACGCAATAATCACGTCAATATTTTGGATATAAGAGGACATGTATAGGTTTACGGAGAAATCCTCTTTATTATTAATAATCATAAAGTATTATTTCAATCCATAGTGGGTTTTTTTCTTTTCCCTCACTCGGCTTATACGCATTTATACGAAATACACTAATGGGTTAGGGAACAAGAAGGTATAATTAAAAACAAAATAATCCTTATCTGCGTGAAGAAAGAAGAAATAATAATTTAGAAAAAGTCACACTAATTGCACCCTGTCGGGATTCGAGTTTCAACCTCAACATTACCAGAAAACCCAACCCCACGAGTATGACATTTAAACCACGTGTGCACCATTGCGGGTGAGTTGTATAGTAAACCCAACTAATGATGCCATCATTGAGAATCGAAGCAGGGACTATTGGTTGAGTAGTGAAACTTTCTACCAGTTGAGCCATTACGTAAGAATGAAGGTGGTTGAATTTATAGGTGGTGTACCCACAATTGCGTAAAGGGAGAGTGGGAAACAATTTAGAAAAAAAAAAACATTCAATACATCCAACAAGGATTCGAGCTTAAACCTTCCGTCATCGGAAGTCCAGTTTATTGCGAGTATGACGACTTAATCAGTGCCAACACCTCCACCAATTTTGTTTATTAGATTCAAACCAATAATAACAAACTATTTAATATAAGAAGTAAGGATTAAAAATGAAACGTTGAGAAATAGCAAAAAAGTATTACGAAAAGAGAATATAAAATGTGTGTTAATTGCCTCCTGCCAAGAATAGAACCCAGGCCTCTCTATCAATTGCACAAAATGCAATGAGAATACAAAAGTGCTGGCTGGGTTTTATTAATCTCTTTCGAAGTTAAAAAGTTTAAAATATAATTTTAAATAAAACCTAGTTCGATCAAACATTGCTTCATAAAAATAAGCGAGTGATGTTTCGTAAACAAGGAAAAGTTTATAGAGCACATTTTAACAAGATTTGTCTAATTCGTGGACCAGTTTGAGAATCACTTGCCTCGAACTGGAGCAGGGGAGGGTGGGAAGGAAACCTTTGACACGCGTGCCCAAAACGGCAAACAAAATTATTAAGGGTCCAAGACTTTTGGCAAAAAATAATAGCGTCCGACGAAGACCCGATTTTCCGATCGTATTTTGCGGCCCATCTGTACAATCATTATTTGTTTACATCACCATAGACATTTACCGAAAGAAAGAAAAGATTAATGTTTTCTCCAATGTACCTGCAGTTACCTCAGCAATGGGTGCAGTCGGGGTGATCGCGGTTGTAAGCCCGGTTGGATGTAAGCCTACCGAGGGTGATTTTTCCTTAAATGGTTTCCCACTCCTACTTTCACGCAAATGTGGGTAGATTAACTTTAAAGTGCGTCTTTCCTCATCCCTACTCCATTCGAGTAATTATCAAATATGTGTACAACGTGGACGAATAGTAAGATGTGGTAATCAAAGTCTAGGCTGTAAAGTAGCGTTAGATTTTGGTTTTCAGTGCTGGGGTGTTAACATTTAAAAAAAATTAAAATGTAGACGGCGAATAATTTTTTATTTCCCTAAATATGGTTTAGGACCGCACCTCATCTTACTACCCGTTCGGGATATACGCTTATGTAATAATTACGCAAATGGTTTTAGGGACGAGAAAGGTTATATTTATATAAAGTGTACCCACATTTACGTGGAAGCGGTCTAGGAGTAAGGTGTCGGACTTATGTGCTGGGGTCCAAGGTTCAATCCTCGGTCCCGGCACAGATTTATCTGATTACCAAACCCTTCCTTCACCTCTGACAAGACTTGTATTAAACACAACTTGTGAATGTGGGGAATGCTATGCAAATGCATTGCCTGACATTTATTTGTTTGTTGTATCTGTAAAGAACACGAAGTTACTAAACTACTCCAAGTAGAATCAATATCTGACGTTGTCTCTTTGTTTGTTGTATCTGTAAAGAACACGAAGTTACTCGACTACTCCAGCTTCAAGAAGGACCAATGGGAGCTTCACTTCAAATCACTGGTATCCAACTGGAGCGAAGCCGACGACCCGAACCTGCGTCGACAGCTGAAGTTCCTCACGGTACTCGGCACTTCGGCACTTAATGAATCCTTACTAACAGAGGTGAGTCACTTGTTTTGTATAAATGCACTTGAGGTTTTAATTAAGGATCGACCTTGAATAGCTAAGGGTATGGCAATGACGACTTTTACGGTCTTTCAAGCCCATTGAGAGAGAATTATTGTGATAGTGAAAAAAATTCAACTCCTTATTTTGATAAATGTCTACCTTTCCTGACGCCTTGAAACAGAGAAAGTGGTTCTTCACGTTGCCGTCTGTCTGTGCCTAGACCTAGAGACGAAACAGTTTTACTGGTCGGACTAAAACCTGATATCTGGGGTTTCCATAATGTTCCCTCAAGGGGGTTTTGGAATTAGATGTATGACCCTAAAATTAAGGGCAATTTACTGAAGAGCATAAGAGAACAAAACTATTTTCTAAAAAAAAACTCTTACGATTTTGATCACACATCATATCTATGCACTGTTTAATATTACAAATAGCTGCTTCGGTGGCCGAATGGTCTAAGGCACCAGCCACGCAGTGTACTAGACTGCCTATGACGGGGAGATCAAGGTTCGAATCTCGGTCGGGTGTACTGAGGGTGGTTTTTTCCAAAATGGTTTTCCACTTTCCCTCCACACAAATGCGGGTACACTTATAAATATAGCCCCTCATATCCGTAAAACCATTAGCGTAATAATTAATACATAAAATTAATTTATTTGAAATATGTATTAAAAAACAATATTTTCTCAGCTATAAGCTAGTGTAGAATAATCTATATATTTTATTAAGTTCTTTGAAAACTGAAATTTCGTTGAAGTGTTCTTTAATGTTCTGCAGTTGAAAGAGATGTTGGCATTTTATCAGTGTTTCTGTAACACTGTATATTATTTTATTTATGCTCTTTGGTGTAGTGTTTTTGCAAAAATGCATATTATTTCGTTTCACATATCTCAAGAGTTATGAGAGAGTCTGTGCGGTGCATCTTACAATTTTTTCTTTCATCTTTTAGTGTTTTTTTAAGATTATCTTTGATAAAGCAGGCATGTCAAAGTAGCAGCCCACGGACCACATATGTCCCTATCCGTGATTTTTGATAAAAAAAAGAACATACAGTCCGGCCAGATTCATATTTTTATAAAAGTATAAGAAATACACAATTTTGAGCCAAGATATTTGGAATTTTTTAATTAAATTTATCCCCACGTCTTAATTACTACCTCCTCAGATTGTACGCACATGTGATAATTACTATAATAGGGTAGAGATAAGGAAGGAAGTGTTTTGTAGCTAATTTACCCGAATTTTCGTGGAAGAATATTGGGAAACCATTTAGGGAAAAGACATCCTCGGTAGACTCGACCGGGATTCAAACCCCAATCTCCCCGTCATCAGCAGGCCAGCCTAGCATGAGAGGGAAGCCAAAAAATATTCAACAACTGAAATGGCCCGGGTGTATTAAAGGTGTTTTATTCATATTTTTTTTACTCTTCCTCCATGCAAATGAGGATATTTTTCCTCTATATCGCACATTTATCCTCTCTGCTAAATTAGAACAATCAGTAAATATACTTACAGTGGCGCCCGCAGGAATATCTTGATGGGGCGTGGGGACAAAATATATTCCCCATAAATACACTCATATGCACGCGCGCTCCTGGAAAATATATGTTGGCACCGATATTAGACTGACTTGACACTTTAAAAATACTCTAAATATATAAATAATTGCGAACACCAGTGTCTTGCTTCAACCCGAACGCAACTATTACACATGATTATAACATTTTTATACGTATAAAATAATAATAAAAATAATCTTATAATATGAACTCATTTCACAGCATAACATAAAAACACCAAATACTTGAATGAAAACTGAAGGCATCTACTGTCATTACCAAATTGATTTATGGCGTTTTTCTATAAAAGCAGCAATCGACACTCGTTTAAAATGTTTAGCTATGATCAGTTTTATTCGTAAATGTGTCTAAGGACTGTGGTGACCATATATATATATATATATATATATATCGATTGTAAATCTGATAGCTGTGAAATGTTTGAAGAAAAAAAAATCATTGTAAGGTAAACTAGTAGATTAAAAAATGTTAGGTTAATATTTTTGTCTTGGAATATAAACTGTACGGAGGAAGTTAAAAGCAGAATAGTCGTGGGGAAAGAGCATATGGAAGGGTGAGGGGGATTATCGACAGCTGGAAGAATCCAGATTGAGCTGAGAAAGAGGATTAGAAAGTGTTTCACTTTGAGTGAGACGTAAGTAAGGTCTGTTCAGAGTAGGAATTGTTTTCTGAAAGGCCTTTTTCCCTACCAGAAATCTATTATATAATAGGATATTGGTAGAAAAAAAGAACTTTCAGAGAGTAATTCTTACCGTGAATGGAGTATATCTGAGACGTGGACAGTCAGAAAGAGGAAACGAAACTATTTGGAGGTTTTTGAAATGTGGTTGTAGAGAAGATTGGAGAGTGTTAAATAGATGGATAGGGTTAGAGGAGCAGGTGTTGAGGAGGGTAGGAGAAGAGAGAAGTCTGATGGTGATGATAAAGAAGGTGAAAATAGTCTTGGTTGGGCCACACACTTAGTGCGGATTTTTAGTGAAAAGGAACATGGAGGAAAAGATAGAGGTAAAAAGAAGATAATAGGAAGGTTTGGAATGCTAACAGATATCAAGAATGTTATAATAACAAAGACTACAATAAGAATTGAAATGAATATTAAAAGTTGAATAGACGAAAATGATGTAAATGTGTAATCAGTTTAATACAAGAAATTGAGCAATATACTAAAGTTAACAATGATATGGGATAGAAAGTGGACTAAAAATACTGTGTACAAACATAGTTGGCATATTTAAATGAAATGCAGGTCAGATTAAAAGTATAAAAAAGTATAAATAAATATAGTTAATAGGAAATACACATAAGCTTCCTAAGTTCGATCTCATCGTGTCCCACCACCCTTCGGACTCCATGATTATGGTGCGTCCAATTGTTAGCACCGAAACATGTCGGTAAAATAGAACTTCTGTAGACATCATCAGTACAGGAATATCAATAACAAAGGAGTAAGGGAAGTCAATCCCAACAACAAGACTGTGATAATTTTTACATTTATTTATATTCATTTCATGTTATTAATGTTTTTATGAACTTAGATTTAGATATTTTAAATTAAATGAGTTTAAAGTCTCTAATTCTATTAAACTAATTTTAAGTCTATTTTAATTAGTCAACACTTATATGTATTTCCTATTAACTATATTTATTTATACTTTTTTATACTTTTAATCTGACCTGCATTTCATTTAAATATGCCAACTATGTTTGTACACAGTATTTTTAGTCCACTTTCTATCCCATATCATTGTTAACTTTAGTATATTGCTCAATTTCTTGTATTAAACTGATTACACATTTACATCATTTTCGTCTATTCAACTTTTAATATTCATTTCAATTCTTATTGTAGTCTTTGTTATTATAGCATACACTAAACTCCTTACGAAAGATTATTTTTAGAATGTTTTCTAAAATGTTAGATATCAAGAATATAATAAGCTTCCGAATAATTAAAAAATGTGTGTGTGTGTGTGTACTTATGTACGCGCGTGAGAAGTTATACTTCTTTGGCATCATTAAAAAATAGTTTTTAATTTCTTGCAAATAATTAATTACAATAAATTGATAAAAAGACTGGAAAAGGATAGTCAACACAGTCAATAAAGTTCAGTTTAAATTTGAAAAATTATTTAAATATTTATTTTCTTACATTAAGTGTAACAATTTAATAATAAATTCAAAAATTGAATTTAAGTTTATTCATTTTTTAAATATTTATTATTTTCTTAATTTAATATTCACTTTTAATTTTTATCAAAAAGTTTTCATTAAATTTGTTCATTTATTTTTATAAATATTTATTATTTATTCAATTTAATAATAAATATTAAAAATTAATATTTTAATTTGATGTTCGATTTAGATTTTTATCACAAATTTTTTATTAAATGTTTTATTAATTTTATTTCTTTATTTTGTAAATATTAAATAACCAATAATAAATATTTAACAATAATAATTTAATAATATTTAGTATTAATT
>CABFVZ010000056.1:841948-862566 GCA_902151445.1 Timema monikensis
AAGTGAGTTGAGATCAGTGTTTTTAAAGTTTTTATATCAAAACATATTTTTGGCCAAAAAAAAATTATTATTATTAGCATCGCGTCTTACTACCCGTTCGGGTTATACGCACTTACGCTAATGTGTAATGGTAAGGTGATTATGAGATTAAATGGAGGACCTACAGTTTAACGTGGAATCCGAACCACGGTGGAGACATGGCATTCCACAAAAAAAAAATACTCCAGTATAAACAAAGTTTAATTTTCTTCCCACGGTGATATCAACAGTTGTTGAATATCTGTCATGAGCATAGCGGTATTAGATGATTTTAAATGAATAGAAAAAGTGGTAATTAAATCCCAGGACACCTTTGACAGATATTCAACAACCGTTGATATGGCCGTGTGAAGAAAATTAAACTATGTTTCTACTGTAACAATATTTTATTTATTTTAGCACAACAAGATTTGATATAAAATCTGGTAAAACACTGGATTTAACTCATGCTCCTTACACCCCCACCTTAACCCATCTAATTGAAAACTCTACAATATATTTTTTAGAGACTCATAGGGACATCTTAATTCAGAATGTGAACGTTAATTTTAAAACTAAAACTTATAATTGCATACTCAATTTGCTTTGAATTGTAGAAAGCTTACCTTTGCTAGTAATTATACTAGGGATTATCTTACAGGCTACACCATAGTGGAACTTACATCCGTTACTGGTTCCAGCCTGTGGCCTGGGCCAGCTTTTTATTCAAGCCATATATTTTCCACTATCTGCTTAATAGGTATGTCGTAAATTCATATGCCTTATACTTTATTTTAATACTAAGACATGTGCAACATCCAGTCCCCGGCCATTAATTTATCATTGTGAAAGGGGTAAACACATATTTTCGTCACTGATAAATTCTCGACCATTCCTGGATTTGAACCCGGGACTGTTAGTTTACTAGGCTGACACGATATCGACTAAGCTAAGGATTCTAGATAGTGACGGATTCCATAGTGGAACCAAGCAAAGTAATATACATTTTAGAGTAAACGAAAGGTCCAAACATGTATCAAACTAAAGATATAGTCTATTAAGTAAATTGTTTACAATACTAGAATAATAAATTGAACAAACACTGATCTATTGAGACAGTTAGTAGAGATTAACAGAACGTACGCTTTTTTAATCTGATAAAATATATTGTATTTGTGGGATTATATTACCCAATTGAATTTGGGTTTATTGTCAATAAAGATAATACTTGTGCAATATAGCCCCTTTTTATGTGGCAATCAATAACATTAAATCCAAAAGTCAATACGTCTGAAGATATTTTACCTCGAGAATCGACGTATGCCTTTGAAGTACCTCTTTTATGATCACAGGTAAATGAAACTAGATAAAAAAAAAGTGCAAACATATATTTTAAACTAATTTCACGCAGTTTTTATACTTGAGGTGTAAAAGTGTATTTTTTTAATTGAAATAAATGATGCCCAGACAAGGGAATTGAACCCGGAACCATCAGCTTAGTACGCCAATACGCTAACACTGAGCTATCCAGGATTCGTCTCCTGCCTAGGGTTATTCTTCACCCATAATTTAAGGCACAGTCTGTGATGGACATGCTGAAATCGTCGGCTGCAAATTTGTGTCCAATTAAGTTCACGAACCATAACATATGACTGAAGAATGACCTTGGGCACGGGACTATTCCTGGATATCTCACTGGTTAGAGTATTGACGTACTAAGTCAAAGGCCCCGGGTTCGATTGCCATGTCCCGGTGTCATTTTTTCACTCAAAAGAATATATCTGTTGCGGCTATAACAGTAACTAACAAAAATAATAGCTTTGCTATTTAATCCATCGTGTAAAATTGTGCTTGGTAAACATACCGGTATCTTGAATTAAATTAAATATTTTAGCCGTCAATATATATTTTTTGCAAAGTTTTGTAACAGTTGGACAGATTTATTTTTTCGGAGCTAAGTTGAAGTTTTTAAAGCTTTGTACACTCAAAAAAAAAGTAATTAAAATTTTTTATAAAAAGGAAAATGTAATTTAAAGAAAATTTACCAGAATTAACGTGGATATAGATTTATAAAAGCACCCCAAGTTCCACAATCTCATGTACGGAACCAATTAACGTTAACCAATTACAATACCATTCTAACAGTTTATACCGCTTGTCCGCTACGGTGCATAAATCAAAAATATAACTGAGCGCTCTCGGTGACCTGGTGATCTAAGGGTAAGGTGTCAGACTTATGTGCTGGGGGTCTGGGGTTCGATCCTCGGTTCCAGCACAGATTTATCTGATTGCCAAACCCTTCCTTCACCTCTGACAAGACTTGTATTAATCACATCTTGTGAATATGTGGAATGCCAGGAGGCCTCAACCGTGGTTCGGATTCCACGTTAAACTGTAGGTCCTCCATTTCATCTCTAAATCACCCTACCATTACACATTAGCGTAAGTGCGTATAATCCGAATGGGTAGTAAGACGCGCTGCTAATGGTAGTAATAGTAGTAGTAACTGAGCTCTATCCTTGGCCTCTTCTTTGAGTACTTTAATCTATTGTATATTTCAGGAACACATATTAGTAAACACTTTATAAAACATACAGTAATTTGGATTTTTGATAAGGAGAGTAAAAGTATAAAAAATAATACTATTACGTGCATATCTTCCCTTCAGGAACAAGTTACTGAGGATTGACGTTTTCAAACTAAGTTCCTGAGGATGAGCATTTTCCCTTCAAAGTAAGTTCCTGAGGATGAGCATTTTCCCTCCAAAGTAAGTTCCTGAGGATGAGCATTTTCCCTCCAAAGTAAGTTCCTGAGGATGAGCATTTTCCCTTCTAAGTAAGTTCTTGAGGATGAGCATTTTCCCTCCAAAGTAAGTTCCTGAGGATGACATTTTCCCTCCAAAGTAAGTACCTGAGGATGAGCATTTTCCCTTCTAAGTAAGTTCTTGAGGATGACATTTTCCCTCCAAAGTAAGTTCCTGAGGATGAGCATTTTCCCTCCAAAGTAAGTTCTTGAGGATGGAAATCATTAAATATTTCAATTCTTCATTTATTTAATATTTTTAACATATACTTTCTGAACCGACTGATTATATCAGCACACGACTTTTAAGTTGATTTAAATCTAGAATAGATACATCATGCAGCCCCCTGGCCATTAATTTATCACTGTGAAAGGAGGAAACCCACATTTTAGCAGTGATAAATTTTTCGGCCATATCACGAATTTAACCCGGGATGCTTAGCTCAGTAGACAGACACTCTACCAACTGAGCTTAATAATAGTGAGTTTGCTAAATAAATCAGCACATATTTTTACAAGATGTTATGTACTTTTTAAAGCCTCTCTTTCCTTCTGGCACAGCATTAACTTATCACAAAAAAGTGACAAAATTTGGAACGACCATTCATGTGTCCACAATAAAATTTTATCAAAATTAGGACAGACCGTTTATAATACCGTGTACAAGATTTTTTTTTTTTGCTATTTTTTTCATTACGAAGAGAGAAATGGGGTACGTCGGTTAGCCAATGACCCCAAAAGACGTATGCGACTGAAGAGAGTTTGAGAAATACTTATCTAAGGTGTCACTCTCATATAAGACTGGGCTTCCAATGACTGGGAGATTGAGGTTCAAATCCTGGTTGGATCTACTGAGAGTGGTTTTTCCTAGCTGGTTTTTTTCAATCTCTCTACGCAAATTTGTACACACTTCCCTAAATTCAACCTTACTCCACCTTAGTTAATACAATAGTCAAACTTATATTATAATCTTAAATAATGCACCATTCATAAAATAGAACGGTCCGTTAAACTTTGTAATCAAGAGGGTTCATTTCCAGGTTAGTCGGCCATTCGTGTCGCGGTAATTAATACTTCTCCACAAACACTAGTTTTTGATGTAAGCAAGTAAATGTCTACTAAACCGGAATTACTTGAATTATTGTCACGTTATTTTGTTAAATATTCGAAGACACACAACAGCTCTTGGAAGAGAATATAATTAATTTAAATACAGAGGTTTTAAATAGTTTATATTTTTAATTCTATTATTATTATTATTATTATTATTTATTATTATTATTATTATTATTATTATTATTATTATTATTATTATTATTATTATTATTATTATTATTATTATTATTAGCACCACGTCTTACTATCTGTTCGGGTTATACGCACTTACGATAATGTGTAATGGTAGGGTGGTTGTGAGGTGAAATGAAGGACCTACAGTTTANTACGCTAATGTGTAATGGTAGGGTGGTTGTGAGGTGAAATGAAGGACCTACAGTTTAACGTGGAATCCGAACCACGGTGGAGGCCTGGCATTCAGATAAATCTGTGCCGGGACCTAGGATTGAACCCCGGACCCCAGCATAGAAGTCAGACACATTACCCCTAGGCCACCAGGTCACCTTTTAATTCAAAATCAACCCAAAAACAGGTTAGTAAAAACCACCTTCATTACATCCAACAGGGATTCGAACGCTGATCTCCCCCGTCACAAGCAGTACAGTCTATTGCGAGAGTGACACCCTAAACCACTCAACCAACGAAGAGGCTTTCATATAAATTATTGAAGTATGGCCACTTACATCCAGACTTACTTTACTAAGTTCGATTCCACCTTGAGTGTATAATTGCATTAGATGTTTTTTTATTTCTGTCAAGACCTATGTAAAAATTTCTTGGGACCAGGAAAGGGGGGTTTAAAGGGGAGGTTGTATTCCTAAGCTCTCGAAAGCACAGGCGACAAAGGATAGATCTCGATGAATTGGCCGCATTCACACTAACCCTGCGTACCGAAGTTAAGTCACGTGCCGACGAACGTGACATTTTGTTATGTTGCCATCCTGAATATGTTATGGAGGGTGTAAGGCCGTATTTATATAATTTCACATCAAGTCTGACACAGACCCGTCTCGCTAAGAAATTGACTTCAAGCCTCCATTCAGACACGTATAGTAAAAAGAAAACTACCAAGAGAACATTGCGTGAAGTAGCAGCCACAGCTACGTATTCCACGATACTAGAACAATTATTTATACAGCTCAATATTTACAAGACTGGCATTATCTGTTTGTTAGTAAAGTAATTATTTTTACTTTTACGTGTTCATACGTCAAGTCATGCGTTTGCAGCTGTCACTTTTAATGGATACTATAAATAAATCTATAAAATAAAATTAATAATTATAGTAAAATGTTATTATTGTTGGTTGCAAATAAAAATTGTTGAAATTTTCTAAAAGGCCTTTTCTATTAATATTGGACTATATATTAAGTTTTCAACGGACATACACTTGGTTTCGATACAATTTAAACACCCGCACCTATAGTCACGCAATATAAGGTGTCAAACTCACCATAGACTGGAATACTAATGATGAGGATATCGGGGTTCGTATCCCAGTCGTGTGTAACGGCAGTGTTTTTTTAACAAATGGTTTTCTACTCTTTCTTTCCATGCAATTGTGGGTATACTTCCTTTATCTTCACTCTTCCTCATCCCTAGCAATTTAACGTAATTAATAAATATTCATATAGCCCGAATAATTAATAAGACGCGGCAATAAAAAAAACACGGCTAACGCATTTTGAAAAGTCGCTGCCGTCCGTGATCCTCGTATGTTCTCGGAAGAGCTGCTTCCCCATTCCTCTCGGAGAATACATAAGTTGATATCACAGGGATTCAACTCAAGGTCACACAACAACAAACACGTACGTGATCAGACTGTGTATGTGTGGCGATTGATTCTCTTCTTGATATAGCTCCTTATTGGTTATATGGCATCGACCCTCTGCTTCAACTTGACATAGTGAACACCACCGTGGAATAATCTGTTACCCACCGCATGGTATAACGCGCTACTCTCGTGTTGGACTAGACTGCCGATTATGGGGATATCAGGTGTACTGAGAGGAGTTTTTCCAAAATGGTTTTTCTTTCAAATGCGGATACATTTTCTATAAATATATTATTATTATTATTATTATTATTATTATTATTATTAGCACCACGTCTTACTAACCATTCGGGTTATACGCTCTATAAATATAACATTTCTAATTCCTAAAACTATTAGCGTAATTAGTACTAGTACCTGAACGGGTAGTAGGGCACAATGATAAAAAAAATCTTACTTTTAAAACAAGGAATTTTAATCACTTAATTTAAAGCGTATAGAGATGAGAAAGGGGGTCTAGAAGGAATGCACCAGCATTGTTGTGCAGAGAGTCAAGTTGAACCTCGGTGATAAAATGCAAGTGGTAAGCCACACTCTCAGCGAATCCAGCCGAGGTTAGAACCTCGAACTACCCATTATCGCCAATCCAGATTATTGCAAGACTGATACCTTATACCGTGTGACCTCCAGTTAGAACCCAAAATAAAACAATTAATTAACTTTCGAAATATTGCAAATCTCCCACTAAGAATAATTTTTCACCTCCATTAATGTTTCCAGTCTATGGCCTTGGTCAGTTTTTTATTTAAGTAATATATTTTCCACTAACGGCTTGTTAGGTATGTCATAAAAGATTAGGACAGGCACAACATCCAGACCCCGGCCGTTAATTAATCACCGTGAAAGGGTAAACCTACATTTCACTAATTATACATTTTTCAGCCATGCTGGGAATCAAACCAGGGACCCTTATCTCAGTAGACAAGACATGCTACCGTCTGATTTAAGGTGTCGGATTTTCACTATTCATATAAGGGTACATAATAACCATAATTATTCGTGGAGGTGGGGGTTCTATTCAGAATATCTGAGGCAACACGTGTCAAATCGGCGGTATAACTCTTTGTGGCGAGCTCCACCTATACTTTAGTAAACAAAACAAAAAATAATAATAATAACGCCTGAGTGTCAGGAGGGTATGTAGGGAAGGCGAGCTAATGGCAGTGTTTTTACAGTTTTTTAGCGTAACATTTTTTGGGTCAAAATAAATCAAATATCGCTTCATTAGGTACATGAGAGTTTAATTTTCTTCCCGTGGTAGTATCAACAGTTCTTGAATATGTGGGATTTAATGACAAGTTTTTCTCTTCATTTAAAAAGTTTCTCATCTAATTCCGCTATGCTCTTGACAGATATTCAACAACTATTGATATCACCATGTGAAGAAAATTATTATCTGTGTTTATACTGCAGGATTAGGAGTATTTGAGTTATTTTGTACAGAAAAAAAAGTTCTGTTGCAAAAAACACTGACTTTTTTTTATTTCGTCCCCTACAATCTCACCTTCACAGTGGCATCAACAAAGCCTTTGTTAATGGAATGCTAGATTTCCCCTACTCACAATCAATATATCATGGCACATGCTATAACGTGTTAAGACTCATAACATATTTTAACATATTTCGTTGTGTGTGTGTTTCAGCTTAACTCCTGCCAGACAAGGATGGAGAATGTGTACAGCACTGCCAAGATTTGCCCTTACAGAGAACAGGGGTGTAACCTCACGGCGAATGGTTTATCATTGGACCCAGGTGATATTAATAACTACAGACTTTTTTATGAACAATCTTTTTTTTATTTTTCACTGTAGTTCCCCCCATCGCTCCTTCTTCAAAACACTCAAATTCGGGTGCACTTGATCTACCTCAGCTTACTCTGTATATTCAGTAGGATTTAAGAACAATAATTATGAACTCAACTCGTCAAAAGGCATTTCGCATGTTCGTATTTTACCTACAGTCCAATTTTCATGTAAAGGGCCCTATAGAAAATACTAACACATGGTTTTTTCAGTCAACATTAATAACAGTTTACTGTATTATTAGTGATATGATATAGGCATTGATAATATCTATCAATGTTGACACCTGTAGATCACATGACTTGACGTATGAATAAGTGAAAATAGATCTAGTAATTTTTCTAACTCTAAGATAAAGGCCTTTTCTATGAAAATTGGATATGTTTAGTTTGAAAAAAATATACAAGTGAAGACATGATTTTTTTAAATTATTAATCACGGTGTTTTATCTGACATGTTCTATCTATCCAGGCATCGAATCGGTGATCTCCAGTTCTAGAGACTACGACGAGTTGACGTACGCATGGAAGTCCTGGAGAGACGCCACCGGCCCCAAGATGAGAGAGGACTACAAGAAATACGTCGAGATAAACAATATCGCCGCAGCGGAGAATGGTAATAAACACTATCCGTCCAGAGAGAGGCTCCTTGTGAGCATCAGTTGACCCCTTCCCCAGGAATTTGTTTCAAACTGAATGACTCTAGAAGATATTTTAATCATGAATGGCTTTCAATCTCTATGTGTAGTTCTTTCATCAACGCCTTTCTCTGCCATCATGTATAGTCAGGACATTGCAGAACGAGGGGTTTAAAAAAATAAGTAGCTTTTTTTTTACGGGTTTACAAACTCAGGCTACGTGATTTAGTATATTTAAACCGATTAAAGTAGTTTTTGTAACTTTTGTAACCATCACCAGGGGCGTACAGAAGAGATTGCAAATGGATAAATTAGCTCAATCGTTCAAACCTCCCAACTTTAGAAGTATTTGTATTCATAACATACGTGAATATGTGGTCATGTGTGTTTTTTTATCGAGTTTCTGAGCCCGGTTGTTTCAGAGTTTATAACCATTTTAATTGTAGCTTAGTGATGGAAGAAAACTTATTTTTTTATGTCGTACACACTCCGTTAACCTTGAAAGGTCTTACCTTGGTAGTTTACTCTATGGCCTCATCTTATAACATATTAACTTACAAGGTAAGCTCACCACATTTCGGTGTAAGCGAAGGGTACATAGTTTAAATCCTCTTCTTTAGACAACAACCTGAAGTGATGTGATTTATATCCATCCGCCATTGGGCACGCACCCAGCCCTTAGGCTGGTTAGCGATACCTGCACCATCTGGTAAGAATCTCATGTGCTTTAGGAAGTGTGGTGGTCACCAGTTACCTTCCACATTGATTTCTATGAGCGAGCGTTAAAGGACATACTAGCTTTTCCGGAAAAGGTATTTCCACATACCTTCCAGATTTCTTTTACATGCCACAATCGACATGAGACCGACAGCTTTACTTATCCTCCGAAGGAAGGTGTGCTGCGGATTTTTATCACTCGGTCGTAGACCTCAGCTGGGTTTGAACCCCCGAACATCGGGTCCTGAAGCGAGCACTTTACCCTAAGACCATCGAAGTCGATATAGTTTAAATATCATCTTAATACAAAATAATAAAAGATAGAAATTAAATTTATTATTTTGTATGCAAGGGTTCCCCTCAAACTCTACACACTCCGTGTGTCCTCGGGTCCCTGCCTCAGTTTAAAAGGCCGCTGTATCCATCATATACAAACAAAATGTTGTCATCGAACGGCCCTCGCTTTGAATTTTGTCTGCGCTATTTAGAAACGAGGCATCATACTCAACATTTAAAATCAAACAATTCACCTCTGACAAGACATCTTGTGAATGTGGGGAATGCCAGGCCTCCACCGTGGTTCGGATTCCATGTTAAACTGTAGGTCCTTCATACATCTCACAATCACCCTACCATTACACATTAGCGTAAGTGCGTATAACCGGAACGGGTAGTAAGACGCGGTGCTAATAATAATAATAAAAAAATCAAACCGGGTACAGGACGTGTCACTATCCAAGAAGGAACGGCGTTGTAACATCAGATAGCCCACAATGCTGGGAACGGGGATGGACGCGTGATTCGAACCTTGTCTGGTTCGCTAGTGATAATAGAGTTTCAGGATTGAATCCCGGCTGGATTTACCTAGGAGGGTTTAACGACGTTGCCTGCTTGGATATTTTCCTCCGAGTTATTGTGCGAAGCGGGTTGACACACCTAACCACTCTTTAGGGCCGTATGCAAGAACTTGACCAAGTGGATGCTTAGAGGACACAAGCGTGGGTTTGCTTGCATCATCATAGGTTAAAAGGTGGAGTGATAGTGTACTCAGGACCACACTATCGGTCCACTAAGCATTCCCTATACGTTCTGGCATACCACCCCTTAAACGCCATCACACTTAAGACGCCAATGTACGCAATAGAAAGAGAGGGAAGAAAATGAGCAGTTCGCCCTTCGAGGCCCTTTGTTTATCCAATGATAAGTTATAGCTCTTTCCCTCTTCCTATGACGATTTTACACACTCACTATACTATTGCACCTTGAAAATATTGACTTTCTTTTTAAAACTACCTTTCTCCCGTTTCCTATTCTAAATAGACATTTGCTACTAAGGATTATTTTAATCTACATCCCGGCAGAAGTACACCTTCTGACCATTTTCGTGAATAAGCCAAATAGCCTGAGTTGTAGTTGATTTATAAAAAAAATACATTTACAAAAAACAATCTTTCAAGACAAAAATAATTATGTGACACCATAGGACTATTTTTAAAATTATTTAAGAATTTATGGTAGGTATATTTGTTTCAACTTTATATCTTTAAATCACGTTGAATTAAACGTAAATCCACTAACAGGGGAAATCCTATCTTGACCTGCCGTGACGTCACAGGTAGGCAAAGTCCTTAAGCTTGATAATATTCTCAATCCCTTTTATTCCCCCACCCAAATGTGGGTACACTTCCTATAATACTCTACCTTTCTTTTCCATACTCCCCTGATGTTATGCATATGGATATCCCGGACGGGTAGTAAGATGCGGTGCTCTTTAAAATATCTAATAGGAGATCCTTGTGGCCCGTTATGATTGAATCCCTTCCTGCCGAGTGAGATTCAAGCACAACAAACATGCCAGTATTATTGTTTTAAGTATTAAGGTGGAATGAAAAGGGACGAGAAAAGAGGCCCATTGTTTTGGCAGTTTTTATGGACAAACTTTTTTTACATAAAATATTTATTATTATTATTATTATTAAGCACCCCGTTTTACTACCCATGGAAGGGGATATGTCCATCCTCAAGAACTTACTTTGAAGGGAAAATGCCCATCCTCAGGAACTTATTTTGAAAAGGTCTGTCCTCAGTAACTTGTTCCTGAAGGGAAGATAATGCACGCAATAGTTTTTAAAATCCAAATTGCTGTGTGTTTTATAAACTGTTTACTAACACGTGTTCCTAAATCTCGTCTCAGGTTTCTCCGATAACGGCGAGATGTGGAGGAGCTCCTTCGAGTCAGAGACGTTCATCGCGGACATGGACGCTCTGTGGGAGCAGGTGCAGCCTCTCTACGACGAGCTACACAAGTACGTCCGCACCAAGCTGAAGGGCGTGTACGGCGACAAGATGGATGACAGTGACGGGCTGCTACCCGCCCATATTCTGGGTCAGTCCCGTCCCTGCGAGGACATTTTACTGGGTGTTACAGGGTGGCCACTCAAAATTTAGAATAAAATTCCAACATAATTTCCAGTTTTACCGTCGAAAAAAAAACAATTTTTTAAAAGTCCTTTCCTCAGGCTGTGAGAGACTGAACAAATTATTCCGAGTGAAATTTTTTTCTCTGGAAAAAGTGTATTGAACTCGTTGCCAAATTTCAGTCCTTGAGAAATTTTTTGTTAGTTAGTAATTCTCAGACATTTGGAAGTGTCGGTAATGAATGGGTGCTTAAGGAGTGGAGTTTGAAAGGGAATCCAAAAGGTCAATGTGAAAGAAATGTATTACGTTGGTTTGGGCATGTTGAGAAGATGAGTGTGGATCGAGTGACACAGAAAATATATGAAGGTAGAGTGAATGGACCAAAGGGAAAGGGTAGGCCATGTAAGACGTGACTAAATGTTGTTAACGAATGTGTTAATCGGAGAAATATTAACGAGTTTTAAGGATAAAATATCCTGCATGAGTCGGTGTATGGATGTTGTTGAAGTGAAGGGAGCATTCAAGGATAGGGAAGTGTGGATAAAGTTAGTGAGGATGGATTAAGTACGTAGCTGTTGTTTTTTTAGCTATATGCACAGTTTCTTGCCTACCCCGTAAGGGAACGGCGTGATTAGTTATGTATGTATATATCCTTAGAAACTATTTAGAATGTCCTTTTCAGGATTTTTTTTTAATTAGATGACTTAAGAAGAACTGTTAGGTGGTTCCACCTGGAAAACACTAGGATACTTCTTCAGAAGCTGTTTTTAGTGATCCATGCCCAGCAAAATTTTGAAATATGTATAACCCCTTGAAAAAAAAAGTGCTAGAAAACACTGTAAAGTTACTTTTATTTTAGATGAAAAATTACACCTGGATACAAGAATTGAACCCAGGACACTTAGGCTTAGTATGCCACTGAGCTATCCACGGTTTTTCTCGTGTCTCATAGCTGAAAGGAGAGTTTGTGATTGTGTAAGATCGTCAGAAACATATGAGCGAACAATATTATCGTGAGCTATCAGTCTATCAGACATCCCAGCTAGCCCGGGTTTGATTCCCGTGTCCAGGTATTAATTAATAATAATAATATTTAGCACCGCGTCTTACTACCCGTTCGGGTTATACGCTTTAAGTACTAATTACGCTAATGGATTAGGAATTATGAAGGTTGAATTAGAGGAAGTGAACCCGCATTTGCGTGGAGGGAGAGTGGAAAACCATTTAGGAAAAACCACCCCCAGTTCACCCGACCGAGATTCGAACCTCGATCTTTCCGTCCTCAGCAGTCGAGCTCAACACGACTAGCGTGTTAGCCAACTACGCCACCGAGGCGGGTTCCAGGCATTAATTGATTTGTAATCCTCTCCATACAGACATTCCCGTAGTAACAATAATTTACAGCCTGTTTGTCGATATTCATTGTGGTTTTTTTAAAGCAACGCGTCTTACTAACCGTTCGGGTTATACGCTTAAGTACTATTTACGCCAATGAATTAGGAATTGTTAAGGTTGAATTTACAAGAAGTGAACCCGCATTTGCGTGGAGGGATAGTGGAAAACCATTTAGGAACCCCTCCCCCTAGTTCACCCGACCGAGATTCGAACCTCGATCTCCCCGTCCTCGGCAGTCTGGCGCAACACGACTAGCGCGTTAGCTAGCTACGCCACCGAGGCGGGTGATATTCATTGTTAAGTTACTGTTTAGGTTCCTTTTGTTTATCCAACTCTAAACGGTTGCTTGTTGATTTTGTCGTAGCAGTCTCGTGTTTGGGCGAGCGGCGCTGCTAGAGTAACCTCCAAAATACCCACCGGGCTCGTTAATTCTCTTAGTCTCATTCGTATAATTATTATATAATAAATTTATAATAAATAACTAACCACGTGAGCTTAATGACACACTCGTTTGGTTTGTGGGTGAGAAAGTCAGGATTCAAACTCCAACCGGGGGTACAGGGGGTGATTCTTCCTGAATGGTCCCCCTCTCTCCCCCCCTCCTCTCTCCACTCAAATTAAATTATATTTCCTCTAAATTCTACGAACCCCAAAAATGTAATTAAATGTAGATATCCTGGATGGGTAGTAGGATTCGGAGATGGCAATAATTAAAAAAACTTGGATATGAAACACTTGGTAGCTAGCCAGGATTCGCGATGCTCTCAAAGACAAAAATTGGGGGCAAAACCCTGCAAAAGTTTGGACACCATGGTCTGGAAGATATTTAAAGTGGTTCTTACCATTAAATTCCTGACAGACTGAAAAACTAAAACTTATTTTTCTTACACTTTTTTTTAATACCCCTGCACCTCTACCCCCTATGTAGCACCAAGTAACCATTTATCTTGACCCACCCAATCCGTGTTACGTAACTTTCGACATCAAGAGCGAATGTAATTATTTCATAAGGAAGAGTTTGTGAAAAAAAAAAAAAAAAAAAAAAAAAAAAAAAAAANAATAAAAACTATTTCAAGGAATTATATAACAATACTTTATTATTTTTATTTATGAAAAATAATATTAATTTTTCTTCATATTAATTTGAGTATAATATCTGTGTTATGTAACGCTGTGATGTAGGTACCCCATTACCCCCTCCACAACCCCCCCCCCTCCCTCACGTAACACCTTGTACACATTAGAGCCCCTCACCTTCTCAACAATTTCAAGGGGCTTATGGAGGACACCTAGCTCCAAACTCCTGGATAAGGTATGACTGTGTATGATGTCTACGTCTCGTTTCCAGGCAACATGTGGGCTCAGAGCTGGGCAAACCTGTTCGACATTGTGAAGCCTTATCCTGAAGGAACCCTAGTTGACGTCACAGCAGCTCTCATCCAACAGGTGAGTCATCGACCATGGTTGGCGTGGGTTTAAACTGCAGCGGGATAAATACATATAATTATCCTGCTACTCCTGGTGGATGGTTCTGGAGGGTTGTCTATATATCAAGAGAGAGAGAGAGAGAGGTGTTCAGTGGGGAGGGCTAGAGCTACTCCTAGTGGATGACTCACTGTATAGACCTGGAGGGATGTCTGTACATCAGGAGATAGAGATACAGAGAGAGAGAGAGAGAAAGAAAGAGAGAGGTGTTCATTGGGGAGGACTAGAGCTACTCCTAGTGGATGACTCACTGTATAGACCTGGAGGGATGTCTGTACATCAGGAGATAGAGAGAGAGAGAGAGAAAGAGAGAGGTGTTCAGGGGGGAGGGCTAAAGCTACTCCTAGTGGATGACTCACTGTATAGACCTGGAGGGATGTCTGTACATCAGGAGATAGAGAGAGAGAGAGAGAGAGAAAGAAAGAGAGAGGTGTTCATTGGGGAGGACTAGAGCTACTCCTAGTGGATGACTCACTGTATAGGCCTGGAGGGTTGTCTGTACATCAGGATATATATATATATATATATATATATATATAGAGAGAGAGAGAGAGACTCTTAGTGTATGGCTCACTATATGGAATAATCTCTGCACGTAGCGTTTTGACGATATATCGGGCTCATTCATTTAAACCAAAGATGTTTGTCTGATTGTTAATCACAAATTCATACTACACTCTTACATCAGCACCATCCATTAATGTATTTTAATATCAACTAGAATTTAACCGTCTGAAATGCGGGCACTTTGCCAAACCTTGAACTAACTTCAAGCCGCAATGCGCTTATCAAATTGTCACCTGTCTCTGTGAGAGATCAGATCCAAGGTCATTCTATAACGAACGGTTCTGGGCTTATTACAGTAGCAAAAAGTTGCAGCTCTGAATTTATTATTCCACTTAAGAGCTATTTTAGTTACTGGTTGAGAGGCACCCAATCAAACAGGGGGAAAAGGTAGCAGATCGAGTTAGATTAGGAAGCGTTTACAAAGCTGATAGAAAACTAATTTATTTCTTAGTCGTAGTTTAGATAGTAAATTTTAGTTTTCTGAGAGTACACCCCCTTTAACCTGAAAGGTAGCAGTCATACCTTCACAAAAAACAGTATAGTCTTATCTTATAAGCTGTGCTATGGTAGAGACATATACCCTAGGGGTAAGCAAAGGGTACATCCAGAATGGTCGCATATGGACTCTATTATTTAAATAATCTATGCCCACCGCAGCTTCTAATCCCCCAAATGTCACCCATCACTCAATAAAACTCCCTTCTCCCATAGAACTACACGGTACTGCTAATGTTATAGATTAGGGGTCAACAAACTACAGCTCGCGGGCTGAATCCGGCCCGCCACCTCTTTTTGTATGGCTCGCGAGCTAAGAATGGATTTTATATTTTCAAATTCAAATCAAGAAGTATTTTTCGTATTTTGATGCAAGTTCAAAAGACATTTCCATATTTCAAAATCCATTTGACAGTTTAATTGAGGAGCTTCTAACTAATCTTCAATCGAAGTAATTTATCTGCAGTGTGATGACATACTTAGAGGTAAATTTCAAGAGAAGTATCTAACAGAATTCTATAAATGTCTTCCAAGCGATGAATATGGTCAGTTAAGATCGTATGCTTGGGGTTGTTTATCTGTATTTGGCATCACCTACCTGTGTGAGAAAACATTTTCAAAGAGGAAATGCGTAAAATTTCAATACAGGTCAGCATTAACAAATGAGCATTTGCAATCAATTTTGATAATGAGTACCAGCTTTGAACCCCAATTTGGTGAAATGTTATCTTAAAAAATGCAATTCCATTCTTCTCATCAGTAGAGCGGAATTTCAAACATTTGTAGTTTACCTTTTATAGTAATAATTAATATTATTCCATTACATTTTGTTCAGTAAATTTACGAAAAAAATGTTCTTGTTATTTAAGTAGGCAGGCCTACCTACATAAATATCCTCGAGTTTGCCTCTTGGTCAGCAGAGACAAAAATATTTACTATATGGCCCTTTACAATAAATGTTTACAAGCCTCTGTTATAGACGTCAGACTCCTTTTGCCGGTCCCTGGGTGGTTATTAACCAATAAAACGCCCTTTCTACCCAGAACTAAACTGTACTGCTAATGTTCTATACGTCAGACCCCTTCTACCGATCCCTAGGTGGTTATTAACCAATAAAATACACTTTATACCCAGAACTACACTGTACTGCTAATGTTCTATACGTCAGACCCCTTCTACCGATCCCTGGGTGGTTATTAACCAATAAAATACACTTTCTACCCAGAACTAAACTGTACTGCTAATGTTCTATACGTCAGACCCCTTCTACCGATCCCTAGGTGGTTATTAACCAATAAAATACACTTTATACCCAGAACTACACTGTACTGCTAATGTTCTATACGTCAGACCCCTTCTACCGATCCCTGGGTGGTTATTAACCAATAAAATACACTTTATACCCAGAACTACACTGTACTGCTAATGTTCTATACGTCAAGACTCCTTCTACCGATCCCTGGGTGGTTATTAACCAACGAATCGTCTTTCCCCCTAGAATTACACCGTACTGCGAATGTTCGAGACGTCGGACGCCTTTTACCAGTCTTTGGGTCTTCCTTCCAACAGCATGTCGTATGACGAGACCAGGGCGATGTTGGTCCGGCCGGTAGATGGCAGGGAGGTCGTCTGCCACGCTTCTGCCTGGGACTTCTGCGACGGTGCAGATTTCAGGTCAGGGAGGAAACAATTTTTAAAATTAATTTTCTGTTAACACATTTTATTACTTGTTTGGGCTATACGCATGTGTACTAATCACAAAAATTTGCTAAGGATGATAACGCTTGAATTGAGAAAAAAATGTATTCACATTTCCGTGGTGGAAGACTGGGCGCTTGTTTTTTTAAATAAATATGAATGGCGTATCTTCAGAATCAGAAATATTTGGACAATTATCTGTATATTAGAGATTTGACTTCTATAAACTGATGAAATTAATATGGCATTTCAAAAAAAAAAATAGATATTTAACGTTTGTTCTTTCAGATAAAGTATCTTTAGTACTTGTGTGTCTACGTTCATAAAGGCGGGAATGTACTGAAAGTGAGAAAGGGTAAGCTTTTTTTTGTAGGTTATATATCAAAACTTTGTTTGGCAGATAAAATATTGCTCCAATAGAAACATAGAGTTTAATTTTCCTCATACGGTGATATCAACAGTTGTTCAAATATCTGTCCTGAACATAGCAGCATTAAATGAGAAACTTTTTAAATAAAGAGAAAAAGTTGTCATTAAATTCCAGGACACCCTTGACAGATCATCAACAACTGGTGATATCACCCTGTGAAGAAAATTAAAGTCAAAATTTCCGATGGAGAACTATTTGATTTATTTTGACCAAAACTAGGTTTTGATATAAGATTTGCAAAATACTGTATTTTTCTCGCTTTCCCTATATCTCCCCCTTAAATATTTCAAATTTGAATAAAATCTGTCTAAAATTAAGGAAATACAGATGTGCTCAGATATATACACAGGCACTGTGTCAGATAATAACAGGGAAAATATCCATAATCAAGGTAGTAGATACCTATTTAACAATTTCATTTTTGGTTAAATACTACAAAATTTTCTATTTAATTTGTATAATATATGATTATTGATCAAATAAATGTGTTTTATATAGATAGTGGAGGAAAAAAATATTATTATTATTATTATTAGTACCGCGTCTTACTACCCGTTCGGGTTATACGCACTTACGCTAATGTGTAATGGTAGGGTGATTGTGAGATGAAATGAAGGACCTACAGTTTAACGTGGAATCCGAACCACGTTGGCGGCCTGGCATTCCCCACATTCACAAGATGTCTTGTCAGAGGTGAAGGAAGGGTTTGGAAATCAGATAAATCTATGCCGGGACCGAGGATTGAACCCCGGCCGCCAGCACAGAAGTCTGTGGAGGAAAAAAGATTCTACTAATGATAAATTAAAGTTTTTTTTGTTTTTATAGGATAAAGATGTGTACTCAAATCAATATGGAGGATTTTGTAACCATTCATCACGAAATGGGTCACATTCAATATTATATCCAGTACAAAGATCAACCAGATACACTTCGAAGTGGAGCAAATCCAGGTATTTTGACTTTATTAACAAACTAGTCCCCTTCCCCGTAAAAAAATATTGTAAAGAATCCTGTAAAACAAAGCTTCAAATCATCCATAATGTTAATATAAAAACAAAACTTTTGTCTTACTAATTAAAAAAAATACAGTCCTACCATCACTGTATAGCCCCCTCCCTCTTTTTATCTTCCCTCCTATTTTCATATAATTCCTCTTTCCTCAGCCCTACCCCCCGCCCCCTTCACCAACCCCACTTTCCCTTCAACCACTTTTATTTTCCAACGACTATATAATATACTATCGACATTTTTATGAGGAATAAATTAAATTTTCAAAATAAAATATAGCCTATGTTACTCGCCGATAATGTAAGCTTTATATTGGTGAAAGAATCTTTAAAATCGGTCCAGTAGTTTTTGAGTTTATCCATTACAAACAAAAAAAATTAAAATTAAATCTTTCCTCTTTATAATATTAGTATAGATATTGTTAATTAAAATATTAATATTTATAAATGTAACAACATATCAACATTATTGATGTTCATAGCGACTTAACCTATGTCAACACACTTAGTTAAAACAATCATTTAGAACTATTTTTTGTGAGCGAATTCTTCATTTAATATAATTATGATCATTTTTATAATGTTTTCGATTGATATATTCATTTAATAGACTTGGTATTTATTAAGAAATGAACTAGTTAACAGTAAATATATTTTTAAAAGGCTATATTGGGGGTAGTTACCTAATAATAATTCAATATTTGGTGACCTGGTGGTCTAGGGGTAAGGTGTCAGACTTCTGTGCTAGGGTCCAGGGTTCAATCCTCGGTCCCGGCACAGATTTATCTGATTTCCAAACCCTTCCTACACCTCTGACAAGATATCTTGTGAATGTGTGGAAGGCCAGGCCTCCACCGTGGTTCGGATTCCACGTTAAACTGTAGGTCCTTCATTTCATCTCACAATCACCCTACCATTACACATTAGCGTAAGTGCGTATAACCCGAATGGGTAGTAAGACGTGGTGCTAATAATAATAATAATAATAATAATAATAATAATAACATAACAATTAAAATATTCCCTACTTCGATGGCCGCATGGTCTAAAGTGCTACTCTTGCTATAGACAAGACCGCCGAGGACGGGGAGTGTGAGGTTCGAATCTCGGTCAGGTGTATTTAGGGGATTTTTAGTAAATGATTTTCCACTCTCCTTCTACACAAATGTGGATACGCTTCCTCTAAATAGAACCTTTCTAATTAATAAAACCGTTAATGTAACTAGTACATAAGCGTATAACCCGAACGGTTAATAAGACGTGGTGCAAAAATAAATGCTTTGCACTCATCGAGATTTGAACTTAGACCTCCGATTACTGTCACTCCAGACTATAGCGAATCTGACACCTTCTATTATATGCCTACCAGTGTGGGTAATATTTGTTTATTTTAAAACGTGATTGCATGTTAAGAGTATTACATGGGAGAGCATTGAAAAGTGTTGTAGGCGTTTTCAAATCCTGAATTATTTATAAAGTAGTTTTATATTCTTTAAATATTGTTTTCACCAAAATTTAGGCGAAAGTTCTAAGCAGTTGAAACGTTTAAATTTAAAATGTATCTAAAAAAATTTGACACAATCCTATAAAAAATCCCAAATTATCTTTTTTTAGCACCACGTCTTGCTACCAGTTTTGGTTATACGCTTACTTTTAAATTACTTTAATGGCTTTAAGGATTAGAAAGGTTATATCTACAGAATGTATACCCACATTTGCATGAAAGAAAAGTGGAAAACCATTTTGGAAAAAAATACCCTCAGTACACCCGATCAAGATTAGAGCCTCGATATTGCCGTTATCAGCAGTCTAGTCTACTGAAAGAGTATCGCGTTAGACTAATGCGGTCACCGAAGCTGGTAACATTATCTTAAAAAAGTTTTGTTGTGGACTTTATTTGAAAGAGGAAGGCTGAATCTAGGTTTATAAACTTTTGCTTTAATAACGGAAGTGCAAATTTTCACGTAAAGCGTTGATGATTTTTTTATAAGCTTTAAAACTCACAATTTAAACCTGTTAACCTGTCATAAACCTGCTGATAGCTTTCATCCACATTTGGTTGCTAAAATTATATTTTAGAATATTAAACAACTTCTTAAATAATGTGGGATTTCCAAACGTCTGCAACGCGACTAGTGCTTTATCATGTATTAGACAATCCCGCATCCCACTGTGTTATAAGATTTACAGCTCACTT
>CABFVZ010000056.1:866540-881052 GCA_902151445.1 Timema monikensis
GGTTCCTAAATGGTTTTCCACTCTCCCTCCACGCAAATGCGGGTTCACTTTCTTTAATTCAATCTTCCTAATTCCTAATCCATTAGTGTAATTAGTACTTAAAGCGTATAACCCGAACGGTTAGTAAGACGCGGTGCTAAATAATAAAATAAATAAATAAAAATATTTAAAGCATAGGGTTGGACAGATACTGAATTTACAGGTTACCATGCAAGGGATGATATTGTTTCAATATAACTCCTGTTAAAAAAAACACTCTGTTTGTCATAAGTCATTAGTAAAAATATTTAGAAATAAAAATACCCTCAATTTAAATTACTTAAATTTGGCTACTTGGACCAGTCAAGTTCTTCTCATACATGTGCAGTATGTTTAATGGGATGTGCCTAACTAATTTGAACCACTTGAGTGGCATAATAGTCTGGGACGTCACTCTCATTTTAAACTGGCCTGCTGATGACGGAGAAATTGGGGTTCAAATCTCTGTCTTGTCTACTGAGAATGCCTTTATCTAAATGGTTCCTCATTATCCTTCCATGCAAATGCGGGTGTATCAACTCTAAAATGTTTCTTTCCTCGTAACTATCCAATTAGAGTAATTATCATGTATGCGTATAGCCTGAACAGATAGTAAGACGCGGCGATAAGAATAAAAATCAACCTACTTTATCTAAAGATTAAATTAGTGGCTCAATGCAGCTCAAAATCTAAGAGAAAAATTAGTTTTAGAAACTAATTAAAGTAATTTTGTTATCTGCTAGAACAATGTTACGATAGTCTCCACCATTATTTACGATATCGAGATAGTGTAATCACAGATAATATCACCCCAACTTAAGTGAGATTATGTGTTTTTTCTCTCAGAGATCAAAGCTACTACATATCATCATATTAGAGGACAGTTTGTCGTCCCTATCAGGTGATTTCATCGTGATGATAAGGTTAATGTTATTACCTTAGGAAGGAGATCCAGAAAGTTAAACCACCAGTCACCCGGACAGCGGAAGATTTCGATCCAGGGGCGAAGTACCACGTTCCAGGGGATTCACAATATATCTCGTAAGTTGAATGAAAGTGTTTGGGTCAATAATATCCTATGGCTTCACTGAAACTTTAATTATACTGAACACTAAAGAACAATGTAGTGTACTTTTGCAGAATGGGCTTAAGTCATTGACTGAAAGCCTTTCTGCAAGGAACTATAGAAACTACTTTTGTTTGACTTATGCTCTTCCTGCAGAGGGTGAGGACATGAAGTGTATAGATTTTCTTGATAATATATTAAGAAACGAACTCTTTGTCAATAATAGGCAGCTCTGAAAAGTATGTCTAAATAGTTAGTAATATCAGTACTTTGCTATAAGATGATTTCAATGTTGACGTTTTCTTTCATTGTAAATGTTTGTATCTTAAATCTTGTTTTATTTTTAAATATCCTCTATTTCAATTGATTTCCGAATAGATTGTTTTCCTTCTTCAATTTTGTATATAGTAGCCCTAGGTACTTTGTGGCCCACAATTTACAGTTTCAGTTCTACAAAGCCGTTTCTATGTTCTAGGTACTTTGTGGCCCACATCTTACAGTTTCAGTTCCACAAAGCCCTCTGCATCGCCGCCGGTCAGTACGACCCAACGGACCCGAACACGCGACCTCTTCATAAATGCGATATCTACAACTCCACAGCCGCGGGCCAGAAACTGAGGTACATTTTAATATGATAAACTTCAGTTTGAAAGAAACCCCGACGTCAATAATTTATCCAACGGTTTAACGGTTACTGCGTGTGATCCGACGTAACACTTTATGTATATTTATTCTCCGCTGTGGATGCCATCCAGATAATTTACGAACTAGGCATCAGAACACTTGATTATAATTTAAAAAGCCGGGACTTGCTTCGGTGGCTGCATGTACTAAAGAACTACTGTCTCAATAGGTTGGACTGCCGATAATGGTGTGATCAAGGGCTTACCATCCGCTCGTACAGGGCTTATAATTTCCCCATGTATGTTTTACCATCCACCCATACATGTTTTACCATCCTTCCATACATGTTTTACCATCCTTCCATACATGTTTTACCATCCTTCCATACATGTTTTATCATCCTTCCATACATGTTTTACCATCCTTCCATACATGTTTCACCATCCTTCCATACATGTTTCACCATCCTTCCATACATGTTTCACCATCCTTCCATACATGTTTTACCATCCTTCCATACATGTTTTGCCATCCACCCATATATGTTTCACCATCCTTCCATACATGTTTTACCATCCTTCCATACATGTTTTGCCATCCACCCATACATGTTTTACCATCCACCCATGCATACGAGTGAGTATATTTCTATTCTTTCTGGAACTCCAAGAATTCAGCACAAATGGTACCTATCGTGTCTGCTTACTGAGATTATAATCCACGGCTAGATTACCGTCATGGCTGAAAATGTATCGTTGAAATGCGATGCATTAACGGGTGCTGTCTTTTCTAGATTTAAGTTATTGTATAAGCTCTGTGATTATTTAACCACTCGGTTCAGAAAGTACACATTAAATACCTCAAATTATAAAAATTAAAACGTTTCACTCGAATATGCAGTTATGTCCTTGAAGTACAACACTGAAGGTCTGACAATAAATGGCGTGACTCAATTGTCGACTTAGACAGATTATGTGGATTTGCGGAGGACAGTGAAATAATTAAAATTAATGCATAATGAAGCTTTTATTTAACGACGTTGTTTACTTGAAAATTTCGAACCTTTTTTGCTTAGCGGGTTTCTTCTTAAGGCCCTTGGCCCTGTCGAGTGCAAGTCTAAAACCTATTTCGTGGGATGGTGGGCGGGAGGGTGAAAGGTGTGGCGTGGCGTGGTTTCACAACCGACCAAAGTATCCTTGCGCGCCAACAATAACAGATGGATCACGGAAAACGTAGATGGTGCTAGCTACCGGACAGATCTTGCGGAATATCAGTTTTCTCGAGAATGAGTGAAATTTTTATAGAAATATTTTCAACACCTCTTCTAAAATAATGTATCAATGTTTATTAGGTTTTACATTTTATTATTATTTTACTATGCAGCTGGCAGTTTTCTATTGAAAAATGCCAAAATTATTAATATTTGATTACTGTTAAAATTATAGAGGAAGTGTGTATATGAAAAGTATAAATTAATCAACATTATTCTATTCTTGAACAAACCGTTTCTGAAAAGAAAATTGCAAAACAATAAAAATTCTTAAAGATAACTGTTTGTTCCTCTGGATCTGCATTTCCACACCAAATTAAAAGGGCCCCTCGCCTTAACTTGACGCACCTAAGCAGTCTAAGCACTATCACAGCTTGACGCCAATGTATGAAATAGAAATAGAGGGAAGAAAATTAGCAGTTCACTCTGCGAGACATTTTGTTTATCTAATGATAAGTGATAACCCTTTCCCTCTTCCTCTGACGAGTTTATACACTCACTATACTATTGCACCTTGAAAACATTGACATGCTTTTTAAACGTGAGAAAAGGAAGGTTTTTTCAGTTTGTATAGCAAAACTTTTTTTCGCTATAGTAAATAAAATATTTCTCCATTAGAAATATAAAAGTGACTTCCAAACAATTTGAAACAAAAAAAAAAATAGATTGGCTGTTAGCTACCACCACTCCTATGGTAGATGGGCTGTACGTATTCAGATTACAGAGTGGGGAAAAGTGTGTGATGGTGAGTATTTGTCTGCCTACCGCGTGTGATATGTGTGATAGCGAGTGTTTGTCTGCCCATAAATTGTTACAACGAGGGTTTATCGGCCCACCACACATGAGAGTGATTGTTTGTCTGCCCACAGCATGTAATAGCGGGTGTTTGTCTGTCCACCATATAAGATAATAATTGTTTGTCTGCCCACAGTGAGTGATAGCGAATGTTTTTCTGTCCACCATATACGATAGTTATTGTTTGTCTGCTCACAGCGAGTGATAACGAGTGTTTGTCTACCCACAGCGCGTAATAGCGGATGTTTGTCCACCATATACGATAGTTATTGTTTGTCTGCCCACAGCGAGTGATAGCGAATGTTTGTCTGCCCACAGTGACGGGTTGAAGCTGGGCAGGTCAGTCCACTGGAAGCAGATCCTGTACAACATGACTGGCGACAGCAACCTCGACGGTTCCGCCATATTGGAGTACTTCCAGCCCTTGCACGAGTACCTGAGGGCCGCCAACGAGACGGCTGCCGCGTCGACCCCAACGGCCGCGGACCAGGTGGTGCCCATCGTGGTGGGGTGTGTCCTGGGGGCTTTGGTCGTCATCGTCATCACGGGCTACCTCGTCATGAGGAGGAGGAGGGCCAAGGCGGAGAAGGAGGTACCCATGGGAGCGGCAGCTTCGTCGTCGTCCTTGTCGACCGAAGAGGCGGGTGCTCATCCCACGGGGAGCGGCTCTAAAAGGGATGAGCTGGAGTGAAATACAGACAATTCGGGGGGAAACAAGAGGAACATTAAAATAAACAAGGGTTTATATGAGCGACAAGAACATTGGCTAAGTACAGTAAACCATCATTAATTTGGATACTATTCATTCATACCTTACTAACACAGATCCAGTGTCGTGCGGTGGACTGTTTTCAGGGTAAGCAAAGCTTGTTTAAAAACTATCTATGATTTGTTTCACTCACACTCGGTCCCTATTTGACCAATCACACACAGGTTCTGTTCTACACACCTCACATAGGAATGTATGTTTATATGCCTGGCCAATGGGTGTTCTACCAAGTGATAAGAAAATATCTCAGGTGCGGTTTGGATAAGTTCTGTTTATGAAGGATACATTCCACAGACTGAACTCAATAACTCTAGACCACTCTAGCACGAACCTCACTAATCAGGACTTCAATAAACCAAACCTCTTTAATCATTACTTCAAAAATTCGGACCTTACTAATCCAGACTTCAATAAACCAGACCTTGCTAATCAGTGCTTCAAAAACCCGGACCTTGCTAATCAGGACTTAAATAACCCGGACCTCGCTAATCAAGGCTTAAATAACCCGGATCTCCCTAATCAGAACGTCAATAAACCAAACCTCTCTAATCGGTACTTCAAAAAAAAAACCAGACCTCACTAATCCAGACTACAATAAACCGAACCTTGCTAATAAGTACCTCAAAATCCGGACCTTGATAATCAGGACTTAAATAACCAAAACCTCACTGATCAGTAGTTCAATAACCCAGACCTCGCTAATCAGTACTTGAATAACCTGGAACTCTCTAATCAGTACGTCAATAAACCAAACCTCTCTAATCAGTACTTCAAAAACCCTGACCTCATTAATCAGGACTTTAATAAATCGATCCTCTCTTATCAGTACTTCAATAACCCAGACCTCGTTAATCAGGACTTAAATAACCCAAACCTAGCTAATCAGGACTTCATTTACCCAGACCTTCTCATTCTTGAAATCGAAACTAATGTTTCTCTGCTTTGAGGAAACATTTTCTAAAATCTAGATCAAGCTTATACGCATGAACGAAACAACCAAATGAGCTATTATTATCTTAAACCCAATCCCTTTATTAAAGTCGTGAGCAAGGTAAGGGTTTAGCTAATGCTAGATACTTCCTCTGCTCATTATTCTAAATTAATGAACGTTTAATGTGCATATGGATCAAAATATTAATAAACGTAAGATCTTAATCTAGATATGTATACTTCATTTACCGTGTAATGTAGAAGTCCTACCTTCAGGGGTGTAGAAAATTGAGGAGGTCAAAGGAATCAAAGCACCCCCTTCATCTTGTTATTTGATATACCTCCTTAGGGGGGTCCATATATAGGAATATACACTTTTATTGGTTTAAGATAAATTAATATTTTCTAGTGAACTTCCCCTATAGATAGATATTCGCTTTCCAAGCCCTTTATTACCGTGATAGATTATACTATAGCCTCATTTTATAATCTAAATCATTAAGTAATCCATAAAGATAGGTTTTATTCCTTTCAGCGCAACAGAAGTGTACAGTGTTTTAATATTTGAAAATAATGCAAAGTATATTGATAAGTTATCTCCATAGTCGGTTACTGAGTACGAATGTGTCATTGAAGTCACTATAAAGACGACTATATAAAGACCAAAGTCATTGCTGTAAAGTATTTAACAAACATATTCTACTTGTTCTATACAACACAATATTATTATTATTATTATTATCATCATCATCATCATCATCATCATCATCTGATTTGTCTGCTTTTCACGCCCAATATAAGATAATTTATCCATATTTAAAAATAACTTTGGAACCAAATTCTACTTATCGCATCTTTTATTCAATCATAATTAACATACCTTAAATTATATAAAGTCAAGATTAAATAGTCAAGTGTTAAAAGTGTAATTTATTTAATGAAAAAACAATTTGTCTACTGACGCTAATAATATTGACAAGGTTTATAAGTGATATGGAAATTAATTACAACGCATGGATCCCACGATGGCAACGTAGGTAGTCCCCTCATCATTTAAACATTTCATTAGGAAACCTCTTTAATTTAATCTGAATGGACAGTTAAATATTCTTACAAATTATATACATATAATTTGTAATACCCGCCTCGGTGGTGTAGTTGCCTAACGCGCTAGTCAAGTTGAGCTAGACCACCGAGGATGGGGAGATCGAGGTTCGAATCTCGATAGAGTGAACTGGGGGTGGTTTTTCCTAAATGGTTTTCCACTTTCTCTCCACGCAAATGTGGGTTCACTTCCTCTAATCCAACCTTCCCAATTCCTAATTAACTAGTGTAATTAGTACTTAAGCGTATAACCCGAACCGGTAGTAGGACGCGGTGCTAAATTTAAAAAAATTAAGAATGCACACACACATACATATATGTTTGTGTGTGAGCGCACGCTTGTAAAATGTTAAGTATTTAAGCAAAAACATTATGTAGTCCAAAAAGCTATTTTAATTTCTTTTCCTGTGTTTCTACAAATAATATTTGCATCTCGTTAAAAAAAACTTACCAATAAATGTAAGTAGATTGGTCCAAGTTTCGGTTATGTCCTTTGAATCAAGTAGGCCTATTCTCATGGGCAAATTTTGGCTTAGAAGTGTATGGTTTTGTACGGTTGACATTAATTATTTTTCTTGTAATTAAAATTGTTTTTTCCAAAGTCTTAAATTTGTTAAGGTGGAGCCTACCTACTAAAACCTAGAATTTTTTTTTTTTAAATTAGAGGGTGTTAAAATATCATAGGTACAGCTATAAAAATCTCTGCTCACCAAGGCCACACTATAAAGAGACAAGGTATTATTAGTCAAATGGGGAGCAAGAAAGGGAGAATATATCGCAAGGTAAAATCTTAACAAGCTCCGCATACCTTGTAAAACTCCACGAAAGGCCACTGTTCACATATTATATCAAAGTTCGAATGTGCACTTTTGAATCTATAATAACAACACCGTTAAGTCACCAGACAATCACCTTATATAGGTCAATGACTTTTAAAGTTGGGAAACCACCTTCCCCTATAAGGTCCAGTAGCAAGTGTCTGGGGACCAGATAGCCTTATCAGGGTTCCTCTAACCCAACATGGCTGTGTCCTCCAAGCGTAGCCACGCACGTAAACTCGCGCAGAAGGCAAATTATCAACATTTTGAATCTGTTACAACACATGAATAAAATATATATATATATATATATACTTTTATTCTTAATATCTCATTTGTTAAGAGCAAAAATGTTACTATTCTGAAAAGTAACCAACTCATGTGTTTTTATTTTGTGACCCATACCTGTGGCTTTTATGTTAATATTTAGTGTTTGGATATATGACTAAATATATTATACATATCTGTGGATTAATATACCCAGTTTGATATTTTATTTGTTAGTTATATTGTAAGCTTAAATTTATAGTGGTGTATGTCTATACACAACTTATTTTTAAGCTAGTGTATATTACGTAGATCCAGTAGGATGTATTATAGTCCATTCACCATATTAGTGGCAGGAGGTGACAGCTAGCAAAAATTTCCAAATATACTCATGTATCTATTCGCCAAACCATATAATCAGCAATACCATATGTTGAATTGTTATCACTTTTGTCAGTCAAAACATTTTCACAACAAACCATTTGTTATTAATTGTTTTTCTTTGAAGTTTTAACAGTTCTGTTAGCTATCGGTTACCACCACTCTTACAGCGAATGGACTCTAAGCTTTGGATTGGTAAATATTAGTGGTCCTTTTATTGAATACGTTCAAACTAATCGTATCTAGAGGTGAAATATTACATACACAGGTCAGCTTTATTTAAACTGACTCATACCTAAATTAGCAGTATTTAAAAAATTAATTTTATATGGTAAGTACAAGTGAAATGTATTATAAATCAGTCCCTTCTTAGCTTTTCTAACATGAATTTTAAAAACTTATCATCACTCTCAATTTATAAATAAAAATTAGTTTGTATTTATTTTTAGTTAATAAAATAAAGTCAGTGAAGATTACATTTTGTTTAAGAAGTATTTTTTTCTGAATTTAGCAAAATAACGGTTAGTCATGAAACGTGAATTTTTTCCTCCCTTTATTTATTCGAATATTTAAATAACCCCCTAATGGTTAATGGCTTGATATATTAGCTAGGTATTAGTAGGGTAGTTTAGAGAACATTCACCCGCATCAGCATGGAATTATAATGGTAAAACCACATCTTAGTGACTACCCGCAGTACACCCGGATGAGATTCAAGCCTCAACCTAACCATCACCATCACCGTTGTGAACCTTACGCCTTAGACTTCGCGACCATCAATACGAGTGCACAGTAATGTAAGTTGCAGCCTTCATTGTCAGTCATACTATTACAATCCTATATCCATATGTATGGACATATCACCTCGGTGGTCTTGTGGTCAGAGTTGCTGGTTACAGATACAGAGGTCCTGAGTTTGATCCCCGGTGCTTTCATATTTTTTTCTGTGATTCAGTGTGTGTCTGGACAGCTCACTTGTGAGGAAATATGAGGAGCTATTTGAATGAAAAAGTAGCAGGTCTGATCTAGAAAACTGAGATTAATGGCCGCAGTGTTAGTTGTGTTAACCATATGAAACCCTCTATCCGAGGAAGTTGGCACTATCTTTTCCAATTTGTGGCGGCCACTCGGTCGGTAGAGCTCAATTGTGTGTTAACACCTTGTAGTATTTTTATGAGCATATCTGACCTTTAGAAAAAAGTTATTAGATCTACTTTCACGTATTAATACGTCAAGTCGTGTGATCTGAAGCTGTCATTTTTGATAGATATTCTCAATATGTATAAAATAACGATTAAAATATAGAAAATTGTTATCAATATTGACCTAAAAAGTTTGTATTTTTTTTAAAAGGTTCTACAAATGTTCATTAGTAATAACATTTATGTGTTTAGGTAAAGGCGAATTCAACATTAATTCTAATGATTCTGTGTGCTTGTAATCATCAATAAAAGGTGTGATATTTGTATCTACATACCTCTATCAGCTGTGAAGTGAATGTAAATACGACCTTTAACCATCATGATTTTATAAGTTTCTTCTGAACTTAAAGAACATTATAAAGCCTCATGATAAGAAACCAGAAAATAATCTTATCTCATTTCTTCGAAGGGCTTATGTGATGAAAGTTTTAATCATGTTTTGTCATGAATTATTGATTTATACTAATTAACAGTTTATAAGTAAGTTGTATTAAAGCTGATTCTAATATTAAAAAGTATTAACCTGAATACTTATGTATCTGAATAAGGTATATTAATTAATATAAATTTAATCAAATTATGCTTCTATAAATAAGGCAGTATATCACAAAACATAATACCTCATTTACCCTGAAAATTAGCTGTCTTACCTTGAAGGATTACATTATGGCTCTATATAAGTTATAAGCCTACCATAGTTGAAGCAAGCAAAGTAATTTTGCTACCTTCCAAAGTAAATGAGGTGAATATTTTTTAATATTTTTTTTACTTTATTGCTTGAATTTGGTGATATTTTGGTGTTATTTAATTACTGCTAAAACTTGATAATAATTAATAAATATTATTATCATCAAATGGACAAGGACATATTTTTATATGATTAAGAAATACCACCAATATTAGATTTGTAATTGGGCCAACTAAAGAGTTTTCATGTTTATAAAATATTATCAAACTAAATTTTTCAAGATAACCTAAATTAAAAATATTTTTAGAAAGAAATATACGGGTATATTAGATTATTAACCAAATCATGAAATAATAGAGTACATAGTAATATTGTCAAAGGATTCTAGATGATAAAATAGTTAAAATGATTTATAATTAATGTAGTCAGAATTTATAATGCTGTACATATTATATGTTTAACAAATAAAACATGTCAATGGAACTTTGTGCAACTTTACTTAAAAGTCGTTTGTTTTGATTGTACACTAAAACTTTGTAATCCCAATTAATTAGGACCGAATCTTGTTTGAATTAGAGAAAATTTGGATTAAGCCATAGAATACAGGGATACAGTATTTTCACGAATTTTAAATTACATTTGAATGAGTTTAATCTAATTTTCATTATTTAACTGTTGTATAACACGTGACACTGTAATTACTTTTATTTACAGGAAAACACATTTTGTTGACTACAACATGAAATTATTTTTTTTAGCACCACGTCTTGCGTCTTACGTTCGGGTTATACGCTTAAGTAACAATTACGCTAGTGGGTTAGGAATTGGGAAGGATGCATTTAGAGAAATTGAACCCGCATTGGCGTGGAAAACCATTTTAGGGAAAACCACCCCAGTTCACTCGACCTAGATTCGAACCTCGATCTCCCCGTCCTCGGTAGTTTGGCTCTAGACGAAACAAGCGCGTTAGCCAACTACGCCACCGAGGCGGGTCACGTAAATATTAAGCGTTTATTATCCGATATCATTGTTTCTTACAATTATTTTCTTTTAACTTTGAGCTTGTTAAACAAGAAAGTTTATTTAATTTGACTTAATTATCTTCCTCGTTTTACGAAAAGCTTGTTCGGATTATCCGGGATTTAAGACTACCAGGGTTCGGTATAACGGGGTTTTACTGTATTCTTGGTGACCTGGTGATCTAAGGGTTAGGTTTCGGACTTCTGTGCTGGGGTCCAGGGTTCAATCCTCGGTCCCGGCACAGATTTATCTGATTGCCAAACCCTTCCTTCACCTCTGACAAGACATATTGTGAATGTGTGGAATCACAGGCCTTCACCGTGGTTCGGATTTCACGTTAAACTGTAGGTCCTCCATTTCGTCTCACAATCACCTTACATTTACACATTAATGTAAGTGCGTATAACCCGAACGGGTAGTAAGACGCGGTGATAATAATAATAATAATAATAATAATACTGTATTCGTATTTTTACTACTAAATTCTTACTAAGGAAAACAACTTTAGGCTTTTGAGGCATGTTTTGTAATATATAGAAGAATGTGTAAGAAATAGGAATAGAAACAAATAAAAGAGAACACAATATGACTTTTACAATTTAAAGAAAACAGTTCACACTATACATTGCTGCCACTGGACATATAGGTAAGGGCAACCTCTTAAATAAAATCTATCGTTACCTCATTCTATCCAATATATCAAAACACACGGTAAGGGGTTGGGAGATGTAAATGAATTTTCTTCAAGATACAATCCTTACCTCTATGTTCAGTGGCAGCAGTGTAACGTGTGAATTTTGATCTTATTTTGATTGTAAAAGCTATATTACATTATTCCCCTTTTATGAGCTAAGGAGCCTCGCTTTACGTATTTAAAATTATTTCAGTAAGCAAATCTAACATAAGTGGTAGCCTTGGGATAATCGAGTAATGGCTCTGGGAAGACCCGTCCATTAATAGTCTGCCTCGGGCAGTCAGGACTAGGTTAGATATTCCTAGAACTCTTAATAGAGTAATATTACTTGGAAGAAGGAACAGGAAAGAACGAAACATTCTATTTTTCGTTGTCTGATGGGTGAAATACAAAGTGTGAACCATGTCCTCTTTTTCCCATTGACCCGCCTCGGTGGCGTAGAAATCGAGGTTCGAATCTCGGTCGGGTGAACTGGGGGGAGGGGGGGTTTCCTAAATGTTTTTCCACTCTCCCTCCACACAAATGAGGGTTCACTTCCTCTAATTCAACCTTCACAATTCCTAATCCATCAGCGTAATTAGTACTTAAAGCGTATAACCCGAACGGGTAGTAAGACGTGGTGTTAATATTATTATTATTAATTATTATTATTATTATTTTTCCCATTGACACCAAAATGTGTGAAGTGTGTTCATATTTGTTCAAAGGCACAATAAAGTGAGAACGGTGTCCTCTTTATCCATTGCAAAAACCACATTGGTTTTGTTACTTTTACTTGTTTCTACTTTCAGGTTTCATGATAAACGGAGTGTACCTCAAGCTGTCAAAAAGAGATTTTCTTTTATAAGAGACTATTTATTTAGCATTTAAAAAAAGGTGTTAGTTTGTTATTTAAATAAAGTGAAAATATTTCTACCGCAACATTGAGTTTTCGTAAGTATACCATCCATCTTTTTTTCAATTCTTGGTATAGTTACGGTATTTTCTAAAATCTGGACAAATCGATAATCCGGACTAGGTCGATCCTCAATTAGTCCAAATTATTAACACACTACTGTATCGCTATACCTTGAATGAGTCGTGTGTGACCTAAATAAGGTGTTAGAATCTCTACGGACTGAAGAAACGTCCAATGGATCTAGTCTTTAGGAAAGCCTCGTCAACGGTTTGAACCCATACGACGTTAAAAATAGTATAAAACCTTTGTATGTTTGTGCTATCACCCAATATTTTTTTGTCACGGAAGTTAAGGTGTTTTATAATAAGCGTTGCTGTCCTAGATTTTTTTTTACATCCATTACTGTTTCCGGCCTGAGTATGTTTTTTATTCAAGCCAAATTTGTTTCCACTATCGGCTTGCTAGGTCTGTCGTAGCTTCACATACCTTAAAATATAACTTAAGACTAGGACAGGCACAACATCCAATCCCAGGCCGTTAATTCATCACTACAAAAGGGTGAATCTGAATTTTACCAATGATAAATTATCCGGCTATGCTAGGAATCGAACCCTGGACCCTTAGCTAAGGGGCAGACACACTACCGACTGAGTTAAGGTGTCGGATCCCAAGGTTAATTGGGGTCACGGATCGTGGTTCTGGCACGACCACGTGATTAGAGAGTGATCATTAAACATTCAAATAGCGAGGACTACCTTCTTTATATTGATATTTCTTCCTCTGGTCTGGGTGGTTGAGGTTAGAGGCCAAATGGTTGTATTGCGATAATTTTGAATGCAACAAAAATCTTCCATCATTTCTGCCACCGAATATTTGCTCAGTACCGATAATCGGTAAAAAAAAATACAAATATATTTATATATAACATACTGACTAAGCTAAGGCAATCTGTATCCAAACTATTATGCCAACGTCAACCATCAGATGTAGTTCTAACTTTCGCTACAGGAGTGTGCCTGCTAGACCATTATTTATCGTTGTCAGTTTAAAAAAGATGAATGCAACATGCCTTACCTAAATGTTAGCTTAGTTGCCTAACTGTGTAATAGCGGGCGTTCATTTTAAAATGTTAATATGCCAGTGCATTAAAATACCTCCAAAATGATGAAGGTAGTGTTTAGAGAACTCACTGTCGTTGTAACTATTATCCATACAGTATGTGACTAAACAATAAATATGGCGGTTGAATTAAATATAATGTTTCACAAAATAATAACATTAAAATATAAAGTAGATTATGATTACCAGCTTCGGTGGCTACTCTCGAAATAGACTGGACTGCCGATGACGGGGAGATCTAGATTCGAATCTCAGTAGGGTGTAGGGAAGATTTTTTCCCCTAAATTATATTCTACTCCCCCTACAGACAGATGCCGGTATACTTAATCAAAACTCAACGTTCCTCATCCTTAAAACATTAGTGTAGTTATAAGAGTAGTTTAAAGAATATTATTATTCAATTAATAAATTTAATAAAAATAAATATATGAATAAAAATAAATAAGTGAATTGGTATACAATATAATTAAATTATTGTAATTGGTTCATATGCATAATCCCCATCTACCGTAGGAGTGTAGGTAAGTGACAGCTAGTTAAAGTTACCGGATCTATTTTCATATACCCATTCGCCAAAGCATACGATTTTCAAGGCCATATTATGTTCAAGAGTTGTCACTTTTGGCAGTTGTTATTATTATTATTATTATTATTATTACTATTATTATTATTAGCATCGCGTTTTACTACCGTTCGAGTTATACGCACTTACGCTAATGTGTAATGGTAGGGTGATTGTGAGATGAAATGGAGGACCTACAGTTTAACGTGGGATCCGAACCACGGTGGAGGCCTGGCATTCCCCACATTCACAAGTTGTGATTAATACACTTCTTGTCAGAGGTGAAG
>CABFVZ010000056.1:886542-973283 GCA_902151445.1 Timema monikensis
TTTTTTTTTTTTTTTTATCGCCAAGCCTTCCAGTTACCTCGATAAACTTATTGGATAGTTTAAAATTAGTGTTACGCGACGATAAATAAAAATCTTATATTCGATTTCGGTTTCAACTTTGTTTCGCATATTTCAAACTTCGCTTCGAATTCGCTTTGCACTTAAAAAGAGCCCTTAGCTCAACATTAGTAAAATAATATTAAAATTTAGTTTGCATAAAAAAAAATTATTAGCTTACCTCTAGCAATTCGAATTATTGCCAGCAAAAATCACTATATTAGAAAAAATATATAGTTTAGTTAAATCGAACATGTCCTTGTAAATTATTATTGTTAGTATGAAAAAAAATCATAGTTATTAGTATAATGTATTCGGTTGTTTTGTTGTTTTGTATCATATTGAGTTGTGAGAAGGTACCGGAAAACAGTTAGATGTGATTGTTTGTGGAAAGAAAGTCCACACTAGTTAAAATAATCACTCACTCATTATAAACCGGAAGTTCGTACTTAACTTGCGAAATGGCATTTCTACCATATTTTGTTCGGACATTCACTTAACTTGTGTGATTTCTGTCAAGTGGACATACAATAATAATTTTTATACATGACTCATTTGTTTGAACATAAAATTGAATTACTTGTTAATTGGCTACCAAAAACTGCTTATACGGGACGATTTAATATTTGAGTGCCATTTTAGGTATTTATTGAAATAATTTGATATTTGAAATAGAATAGTAAAAATTTACCACGAAGAAAAATAAAGTTATGTTTAATGAAAATACAGTTTTTTGAATTTTTAAGAATATATTTATAATATACATATATTGTATATATTATTTTTAACTATGGTTTGATTAATTTCCCAATAATCTAATAAACAAAATACTATTATACTAATATGCGTTGCTAGTTTCAAAATATACATCCCTCCCACAAAAACTATCACGTGGTCTAAGGAGTCAGATTTATAATAGATTGGATTCACTGTGACTGGGTGATCAGGGCTAGAATCCCGGTTGGTATTTTTTCCTAAATTGTTTTCCACATTTTCTATGCAATTGTAGATACACTTAATATAAATGTAACCTTCTTAATCTATAATACACTAGTGTAACTAGTGTATTTCCGTACAACTCGAACGAGTAGTCAAAAAAAAANAAAAGACAGTTGGAAACGAGAATCGAACCCTGGGACTTTTGGCTAATTGCGCCAATGCTATTCCCTAATGCTCCAAGCCAAATGTTCTAAGTTTTATTACCGTGCTCATATGTCGTTTTAAACGTTTGTGTTAAGTTTAATTTGAAAGATGTATTGTATTCAGTGTAGGATATATCAATAACCGGAGCTAATTTCCATATTTGTATCCAGCCAGGGCTAGTTCGTTTACCTTTTGCTAAACGTCCCGTATAAAATTAGTGAATGCGTACTCGTACGAATTGCTGTAACAGTTGTGAATTCTGGATGTGTGTCAACTTTCTAAACACACTCCGAAAGGTAGGTAGGTATTTGTTTGTCTTAAACATCTCACTACATTATGTGAACAGCAGTGAAAGATTATTGGCTATCCAGAATAGGAGTGGTGGTAGCTGACAGCTAGCAAAAGTTACCAAATCTACTCTCATGTATCCATTCGCCAAACCATATGATCTGCTTCTACAAGACCATTTGTTGAGCTGCTGTAACTTTTGGCAATCAAAACTTTCGCATCAAACCATTTGTTTTAGTTTTTTCTTTTAAGTGTTTTTTTTTTTGCATTATTTAAATACGAACTTAGCAAAGTAACTGTTTGGATCAGTTTTTTTTTTGTGAAAGCGGTGTTTGTGGTTTACTTAAAAATAGTTTTCAAACTAGAGATTCCAAAAGGCATCCTTCTATTTAAAAATTAAGTTGGCAAAGCCTCATCAGGTCGGCTGATAACGTCATACAGTTTTTGGTTCTGTTCGTTCGCATGTGTTAGCAATATAAAAATGTTTTATTTTATAGACTCTCTCTCTAAACTATGTATAAAAAAAATATTTTGGTGGCCAGTTATAAGATGATACAAATGTGAATATAATACTTTTTAAATTATTATTTCATATGTTATAATATCTCCTATTGTCATAACCATGAAACAACAACAAAAAAACTTAATTTTGTTCCATTAATTTTTTCATTGAGTTAAGAAAAAGGCAACTACGTATACAGAAATTCTTAGAGATGTATTATTAGATTCGTTTACTAACATTTTTTATTCATATTATAGTATTACTGAAAAAAATAATAATTCTTACACATTGGCTTACATTAATGAGTTTTAACCAATATTTGCTACTTGTCAACTACCACCTCTCCTAAGTTGGATAAACTGTATACTTATGTAGATTCACAATCACAACAACTTTTAATGTCAGTGACTCATGGTCAAACCACCAGTAAGATAACTTGAATGACAAATTTATATTTACCTTTCTATTGAGGTAAAAATTAGGATGTTTCATCTTAGACATCCGGTATTTGAAAACACACATCGTTTGTGTCATATTAGTGCTGGCTAGTGTTTAATTTTCATCGTTATTGCTGCAAATTTAAGGCACTTAGTAACTTTTTTTTAATGGGGAATAGCTTATATCAATCTAGTTACCCGGGTTCAAATTTAAGGCACTTATTAACGATTTATTTTGGGTGTATAATTAAATATGAAGTTAACCACCCAATCTAGGAAATAATATAGCCAACTAGTTTTTAAAAAAGGTCGTTTGTGCTACGTCAGTGATGGCTAGTGCTCAATTTTATTCGTTAGTACTGAAAAATTGAGGCAATTATTAACGATATCCTATGTGTAACTAAATTGAACTAACGTCACACCCAAGATGGGCGTTTTCAAAAACCAGGTGGCAAAGTTGACACACTAATAGGAGCTCGTTTAGAAATCACATCGACAATAGGTACAATGAGGTAATGTTACCATGGTCGGCTTAAAACTTGTACAAACTGTTGTGTGTTGGTTTCTTTTGTAAATATTTACAAGGCGTTATTATTTTATTGAAATTAATTTATGGGCATGAATAATATATGTCAAAAGGCTTAGTAACAGATCATATGATTTCACGTAATGACTCTATTTAAAAAATGAATAACTTTTGTAGATGTCAGATACATACCATCCTCTGATGATCACAATATAGATTAGGACTTATTTTTTATTTGTATAGCAACGTCTAACATAATGGTTACTTACGGATTAATTTAAGGGGTAAGGATGAGGAAGGATGTTTAAACGAAGTACATCTTAATTAGTACAGGCAGGAGGGGAGAGAGAAAACCTCCATCAAATGTCCCAGGGATTCAAACCACGACCTTATTAACAGCAATCCAAAATTTGGTGAGCCTGAAGCCTTAAACAACTTGACCACCAGTGACTGTGCTCGTCATTAGGTCAAAACAAAAGTAACCAAATATAACACAGTTTATTTGCTATACAACCTTGAACGTTGATAACGTGGTTAGTACACCTAAATGACTCGTCAGAGCTGGGGAAATTATAGTGTATATATATATATATAGAGAGAGAGAGAGAGTATAACACTTATAATGTAATAAAATGTTATTTTTGTTGAACACAAAAAATATGTTTGTATTTTCTACAAGCTGTTCAAATGGCCATTCATAATAATAACAAGGTATACATTTTCCTGACACATATTTTATACGAGTTGTTCAAATGGCCATTCATAATAATAACAAGGTATACATTTTCCTGACACATATTTTCTACAGGTTGTTCAAATGGCCATTCATAATAAAAACAAGGTATACATTTTCCTGACATATATTTTTTACAAGATAAAACATCATGGAATTGGTAATGGTTTCAAGAAATAATATATTTCCCTAAAATCTGTCTTTAATTTTTTTACTATTATTATTATAATATTACCGCGTCTTACTACCTGTTCAGTTAATACACAGTAGATCCAACGGGGATTCGAGCTACCATCTCCCCATCATTTGCAGACCAGTCTAACAGGAGAGTGACGACTTTAGACTATTCGAGCATTGAAGTCACCTGAGTTAGTGTGGAGAGAGAATTGGGAAAACGTTGAAAGAACTACCCCTTCCTACCCCACGCCCCCTAAAGCACCCAACTGAGAAACGAACCTTGACCACTTCGTCACCATCACTCCAATAAATTGTGAGTCTAAAGCCTCTGACCACGTGACCACTGGCGAGTGTTTGACATTTTGTTATATAGCTGGTTAAGCAAATCTTTATTTACATTGGTGATTTATTCAGGGACCACAAAAACTCTTTAATTATTTCTGACTATAATATATCAGGGATGTCCAACTTTTCTCGAACTGAGGGACGTATAGGCTCTTGGAAAATTGGCCCAAGGACATACTTGCAATTTATAGGAGCTAATGCCCAAATATGGTAAGCACACATACACACACACACACACACACCCTCACCCATCCATCCGTCCATTATAAATTTTCTTAAGTTTTAAACATTTCATTTTAAAAACATTATTTGTATTGATATTGCTCCTTAGGGGTCCATTTTCAACATATCTTTAAATATATTATTTTTAAATGGAGATTGGTAATATTCGGCTGTCAAAAAAATTGGTAGTGGTATTATCTGAAAATTAAAATAGTATATTATTATTATTATTAGCACCGCGTCTTACTACCCGTTCGGGTTTTACGCACTTACGCTAATGTGTAATGGTAGGGTGATTGTGAGATGAAATGAAGGACCTACAGTTTAACGTGGAATCCGAACCACGGTGGAGACCTGGCATTCCTCACATTCACAAGATGTCTTGTCAGAGGTGAAGGAAGGGTTTGGTAATCAGGTAAATCTTTGCCGGGACCGAGGATTGAACCCCGGCCGCCAGCATAGAAGTCTGACACCTTACCCCTAGACCGCCAGGTCACCTTAAAATAGTATAAAAACCAAACTTTACAATTAAAAAAATTCCCCTCAAGAGAAAAATACCCAAAGTAACAGCCGGAAATCGAAACCGGGACCCACAGGCTCGTAGCCAGGTGCACTGACCACTACACCACGAGACTGGTTATTTATTTTTTTATAAAACATAATTATCCATGCCTAAATTTATTTTCTTAGTAATTTTCTTGTAATGCAAGCTAGCACCATCACGACGAAACGTTCAAAATTAAATGAGATAGATGTTATTTGTGATTTGAAACATCAGCGTCAGAATCCTGGTTGGATGTACTGAGGCTGTACAGTAGCCCCAAGGCTTCTTTGGTGCTGACTGACAGCTCACAGCTGACTTCTGACAGTCAACATTTAGGTATATACCTACATTTTGACTGTCAGAAGTGACAACTGCTAAACACATGTTTTTGCAAATCATTTGGTTCGGCGTAGGGATACATAATTTGGTCTGGTAACTTTTCAAAGCTGTCAGCTGTTAGCTGTCAGTCAGCACCAAAGAAGCCATGGGGCTACTGTACTTAACCTAAATGTTCTTCCCCTCAACCTCCTCCCAAATGCGAGTACACTTCCAATAAAATTCTTCATGCCTTATTTTTTTGTTTCTTTTTCACCGTATCTTTCTACTTACTATTTATTAATTACGCTAATGTGTTAGCAATAAGTAAGGTTGAATTTAAAGGAAGTGTACACGCATTTGCGTGGAGGGAGAGTATAAACAATTGAGATGAAACCTCCCTCATCCGTACACATTACCAGCATTCGAACCCCAACCCCCTGTTCCATTATCTTGATAATTAGTTATTAATGTATGTGTATAGTTCGAACGGACACTTAAGACGGGACGGAAATAAACAAGTTTCACGCTCCAGGTAGTAGTATCGTGGGAACAGTTCATGCGTAGCCAACTGCTTCAATACCATTGTACTTTCTACTTACACCGCCAGCCTCCATCGACTGAGTGGACGGAGGAACTTAACGGTCAGACCCACTTCGGTGGCCGCATGGTCTAAGGCGTTACTCTTACAGTACACTAGACTGCCTATGACAGGGAGATAGTGGCTCGATTCCCGGTCGGGAGATTTTTCCTAAATGGTTTTCCATTTTCCTTCCATGCAAATGTGGGTTACACTTCCTCTAAATTCCACTTTTACCATCCCTTAGTGCGGTTAAAAAATGCAAATAGCCTGAAAAGGTAGTGAGACGTGGTGCATATATAGGCTAACTGCGTCTTACTTCCCGTCCGGGATATCCACATTAAATAAATAAATATAAGATATCATGGGCCTCATTAATGGAAGGATACATGCCCCCAAAACTCTTTTCAAATAGGACACTTTTAGTACCTCGAAAGAAACAGCGAATTTTTTTATTCAGAAAATTGGAAATCCACGCTTGAAGTCATGCATATGCATAAAAAAAAACAACACATTTTTGAGGTATTTAACGTGCACTTTCTGAACCGACTGATTATATCAGTACACGACTTATAAACTAACTTAAATCTAGCACAATTACAACACCCAGCACCCAGGCGTTAATTTTTCACTGTGAAAGGAGGAAACCCACATTACACCCATGATACATTTTTCGGCCATACTGGGAATTGAACCCGGGACCCTTACCTCAGTAGATAGACACATTACCAAATAAGCCAAGATATAGGGCAATGTTAACATTATTTGTATTTATGATATGAAATAATAATATATTCATTATATAATTAACTAAATAATTAATTTCTTTATAATATTAGTTATGTAATTCATATGATACAAAATAGTTTTTTTATTTTTTTATTTAATTTGAAAATGGATTTGTCCCTCTACTCCCCTCTCTCTATCCCAATGATTAAGAGCTATTGATGCCCAAAAATTGTATTTCAAAAACGTTAACCCCCCCCCCCCCCCCCCCCTCCCCCCCCACCCAAAACAAACTAAACAGATTCGACGCTAGTGTAANATGTGGATAAAAAACTGTTTGTTTCATCGATGCATGCATATTTACACAACCTACTACACACACACACACACACACACACGAAACAAGCCCTAGTTACACCACTTTGCCATGTGTAGATGTAGGTAGAGGATACTACTCAGAAGGTCCAACGAGACTTCGTTTGCGTAATCATTTCATTAAACACTTAACGAAACTACAACCATCAAATAAAATCAAAATATAATGACACCGTTTTAAACTCCCTTAACTTGAGTCCGTTGTGGGTTGGTTCTTCATTGTGGATGTAAATAATTAATTTCAAAATAGAGCACTATAAATAGTCTTGAGGGATAGGAAAACAATCGTAATGAATGGGTGCTGAAGGAGTGCTGTTTGAAAGGGAATCCAGTAGGTAATTGTGATTGAAGCGTCTTACGTTGGTTTGGGTATGTTAATAGAATGAGACCCGCCTCGGTGGCGTAGTTGGCTAACGCGCTAGTCGTGTTGAGCCCGACTGCTGAGGACGGGGAGATCGAGGTTCGAATCTCGGTCGGGTGAACTGGGGGTGGTTTTCCTAAATGGTTTTCCACTCTCCCTCCACGCAAATGCGGGTTCACTTCTTCTAATTCAACCTTCCCAATTCCTAATCCATTAGTGTAATTAGTACTTAAAGCGTATAACCCGAACGGGTAGTAAGACGCGGTGCTAATATTATTATTATTAATAGAATGAGTGTTGATCAAGTGATGAAGCAAATATATGAAGGTAGAGTTTGTGTATCAAAAGGTAGGGGTGGTCCATGTAAGTCGTGGTTAAATGTTGTGGACGAATGTATGAAAAAGAGTTACAATAAGAGTTGTCAGTTAGATTGAACAGCTACAGGATAAAAAACCATTCATGCTTCGGTCGGTGTATGGATGTTGTTGAAGCGAAGGGAGTATGCAAGGATAGGGGAGTATGGAGAAATTTAGTGAGAATGGATTAAGTACGAAGTTTTTTTTTACTATATGCACAGTTTATTGCCTACCCCGTAAGGAAACGCTGGGCGTGATCAGATGTGTATGTAATTAAATTATTATTATTATTATTATTATTATTAGCACCGCGTCTTACTACCCGTTCGGGTTATACGCACTTACGCTAATGTGTAATGGTAGGGTGATTGTGAGATGAAAGGGAGGACCTACAGTTTAACGTGGAATCCGAACCACGGTGGAGGCCTAGCACTCCCCACATTCACAATATGTAGTTAAAGCTTAGGAATTTTTATCTCAGTTGGTAAGAACATATTCAAACTCTTGTTGCTGTCACACACAGAAAATGTTCATTCTCAAGTTGAAATGAAAGGGGAACGTGATTTTTGCAATTTTTAAAACAAACCTTTTTCGTACAAAATAAATAAATTGATTAAATTTAGTTTAATTTTCTACTAATTTTAATTTGAACTGTTTTTAGATAATAGCTATCATGGTCAGTGCCAAATTTTAAAAGGACTATTTTTTGCTATGTCTAATATATCTCTGTTCTAATTTCACGATACTCGTGACAAAATATTCGATAGTTATTGATATTACTGTGTATGGAGATTTAAACTAACCTTATCTACTGAAGCAGTATTTCATTGGTTTAGGGCGAAAAAAGTGTTTTTTGCTCTAAATATGTAAAAAATAAGGACCACAAGTCGCGTCTCCTTCTCCCCTCTTTAAGGTGGGAGTACATGAAATATGAGTTAAGGACAGTATTTTTACAGTTTTTATATCAAAACCTTTTTTTGGTCCAGCGAAATAAAATATTTCTCCAGGAAGGACATAGAGTTTAATTTTCTTCACATGGTGATATCAACAGTTGTTGAATATCTGTCAAGGGTGTCCTGGGTTTTAATGAAAACTTTTTATCTTCATTTAAAAATGTTATCATCTTATGCTGACAGTTATTCAATAACTTTTGATATCACCATGTGAAGAAAATTAAACGTTATGTTTATACTGGAGAATTATTTTGGCTAAATAAATGTTGAGCTTTAAAATGTGCAAAACCACTTCCCTTAACTAGCTTTTTTCAACCTAAGGACCTCACATAGAAATAATCTAAATCGTACTTAACTATAAAATAAATGGTGGGTTGCAAGAGGGAGTATTCGTGCTAATCTATAAATAGAATTAAACAAACACAATATCCACGTGATTCTAATATTATGTATGGGTTATGACAACAAGCCACATCAAAGAGAACAATAAGTATAACTGAAGGTCATATTCGGAAAAGGTCTCCTATCCACCTGGATATTTACGAAGTGTGACAGCAGTGGCGGCTCGTAGCTAAAATTAGTGGGGTACTGCTCCAGAAAATGTTTAGCCTTTGTTTTAAAATCGTGTAAATGGGGGAAAAAAACATGTATATAAAGTAAATTTATTCAAGAACTTAATAAAATCTTAACAAAAAAGACATTTTTTACTTACTTTTAACTTAAATTGTTACAGTTCAAGCTTGATCTATTCATTTAAATATGAAATCCATTCTTCTTGTTTTAATTTTCGCAAAAAGTTCAATAATTTTCTCCTTGATCTCTGGATGACAATTGAGGAAATTTTTCTCCATTGAAAGTACTGAAAGCGCATTTAGTCTTTCTGTTAAATAAAAGTACCGAAAAAAATGAATCAAATAGAATAGCTGGAACCAGAATAATAATCTAACTCTACAGTCTTCTACACTTTAACACATTCAAGAATATGGTACACGGTTTTTAAGCACAACACACGCTGAATAAAAAAAAAACACTTCCTTCCACCATCACGCCAGAGCCGGCACTGCGAGAGCAACAGTGCTCTCTCTCTACCTGGCAGTTCCGCCTTCCTCCCCACCCCCTCCTATGTGCGCATGCGCACAACAGTCAAACACCACGTCACTGGCACTGTGAAGCGCACAGTTCCATAGAAATATTTTTGTATCATTTTCATAAACTGGGGGATGGCTACTGAAGTACTGACCTTGAGCTTAAGCAATATATATTGTACTACAAAAATAAATAAAGAATTAAAGAAAAAAAAACTCATTATATTAAATGTTATCGATAATATCAAGTGGAAATAGAGGCTGCTGCAGTTCCGCAGCGCCAATACACGAGCCGCCACTGGTGACATGGTCACATATGCTACATTTAGGTATCCTCACCAAGAGTTAGTCATGAATGCGAGAGTTACACACGCGTGGTCACGAGTAGGGCTGCCAACCATTCCGGGTAGGCCGGGACAGTCCCGGAATTTAACTCACTGACCCGTTTTTCCGGGTGAACCCCACTTGGGACACAAAATGTCCCTGAAATAAAGAAATTTCTTGCTGAGCCAATCTACTCTACCATATACTACACTACTAACCATAATTTTACATAGACTTCTCAAGGTGGGGATGTAGGGAACGGGTAAAAAGGACGGTAGTTTTTTCAGTTTCTATAGAAAAACTTTGTTTGGTCACAATAAATCAAATATTTCTCTAATATAAACATGAAGTTTAATTTTCTTCATATGGTGAAAACAACAGTTGTTGAATATCGGTCATGATCATTGCGGCATTAGATGAACTTTTAAAATGAAGAGAAAAAGTTGTCACTAAATTCCAGGACACCTTTGATGGACATTTAAGAACTGTTGAAGAAAATTAAGCTCTGTGTTTCTAATGGAGAGTTATTTTATCTATATTTAATCAAAAAATATTTTTATATAAAAACTTGCAAAATCGCTGACCTTCCTTCGCGTTATTTACAATCCCACCTTAAATAAACACGACCTAATTATTATAGTTAATGTCTTTCCAGATAATAATGTTTTTTATTCAATCAATTTTATTTTAAACACATGGAATCTGAGTATATTTAACTTACTAATATATTTTGAATATAAATTGCAGATTATGAGGTCAAACATAGGAAAAAATGGGAAATGCCTTCTGGCCTTCTATTCGACAGCGACACAGATTTTTTTTAAATACACATAATATGCGTAAGGTGACTTAGTAGAATATTTTTTTATAATTTTGCTCTACCTTAATAAATAATGGATATATCACACGAAAACATCTATCCATGCCACCGTGTAAGTATGTTTATCAAAGTATACAATTACTACAGATTCATATTGGATGTGGCGGGAATACATCAGAAATAGTTGGCATCAGCGTCAGGCTTCGCGATAGATTGTACTGTCTGGAATGCCAGGTCGCCACCGTGGTTCGGATTCCACGTTAAACTGTAGGTCCTTCATTTCATCTCACAATCACCCTACCATTACACAATTAGCGTAAGTGCGTATAACCCGAACGGGTAGTAAGACGCGGTGCTAATAATAATAATGATTGTACTGTCATTAACTGGGAGGTCGAGCTGTTGACTGTCAGTCCAAGCGAAAACGAGTTTGAAAAAATTATCATTTGTTCTAGTTTTTCAATCCACTATTACTTCTCAAAATATGGTTTAATCCGGTAACATTCTCAAAAATAGTTTTTGTTCGTATGGAAACATTAATGTATTGTGATTTAGAGATATATTTAGGTAGATATAGGATGAATGTGAATCGGGTGACGAGGTAAATATATGATGGTAGAGTGTGTGGGGATCAACAGTAAGGAGTAGGACATGTAAGACCTGCTTAAATGTTGTAGATGAATATGTGAAAAATAGAAACATTAAGAGTATTAAGAATTAAAGAGCATGTATGACTCGGTGTATGGACGTTGTTGAAACGAAGGGAGTAGTCAAGGATAGGGAAGTGTGAAGAAAGTTAGTGAGGATGGTTTAAGTACGGAGTTGTTTTCTGAGTTATATGCACAGTTTCTTGCCTACTCCGTAAGGGAACTGAGTGATTAGGTAAGTATGTAGGTAGTATGTATGTATGTAGGTATGTATGTATGTATCTAGGTATGGTAATATATTTTGACGAAATAGTCTAAGGCATGTCACTCTTGCAATAGACTGGATTATCGATTACAGGGAGATTGCGGTTCGAGTACCAGTCTTATAATGCATTAACATGATTAAGTTATTATGCCTTTAATCCTGATGGGTAGTAAGATACAATGGCAATAAACACATATTTTTCAGCCTTTTTTTGTTCACAACAGCTTTGACCTATCCGGTTGAAGTTGTTTTATCTGGGGGGTTTTTTACTGTAAAAATGAACATATAGATTAACTTACTTCATGGACCGGTAAATTATACTAGGAACTTTTTTTTTCAACACATAATGGGCGGAAACTCGCAACCAGACGTGCGTGCTAAAACTAATTTGCTACTAAGGTATAAACTTGACACATTTTTTTTTTTCGATAACTATTTGCTTTAAAAATTATAAATTATATAGAATAATATTCTTACCTTTATTTAATGATCTAATTATGGTATACAAAGTTATTATATCCCATTCGTGACAACGGTTTCGGGGTGTGTTGGTTTTTTTTTTATCGTGAATTTAAAATCTGCTCTGAAAATGTGAAAAATCAATGAATTCGAAACACATTGATAAATAATATAAATAATAATGAATGGTTCACGCGATCCGATATCACATATGACGGAGTTACCGACAAAGTACGACTGTCATATTACCGAGTCTCCTCCGTGACAGGGAGTAATAGATATCAAATTCATACCAAGGTGCCCGAAACTGTGTGTGCATGTTAAAAGTGCGAGTTATCTGTGAAGAGTGGGTCTGAGGTACCTTTGGGAAATGTGTACCTGGCAAAAAATTTATTTGTCGTTGATATTATAGAGCAGGGCTCTCCAAACCTATGCCCGATGGCGCCATGGCGCCCGCCGAGCCTTTTGCGTCTCCGCGCCACTTTTTGACCACAGCTAGAAAGTTATTGACTAATAATTTTAATCTGTCGTTTTTCTCACAAAAATCAAGTTTGTGCTTATCTCAAGAAGTTGTTGTTTGAAAGCCCCCCATCTTTCCAATCCCTCCCTTTCATTCCTCTTTCTTTGCTGGCTAATTTACAAAGTGTACTTTATTACTCGGAACTATCATTTCACTCACTAATACCACGCTAATACTTATATTTCCTTTGTAAATATCTTGACATGGGTCCACCCAGCTTTGTTGCCTGAAAAAACACAGAATAAACATATATTTTAAAAATGTACTTAAGCACCAAACTGGTGGTGAGTAGTTAAATATTTACTTGTTTATTTATTTTGATCTTGTTAAAATCGTAAATAAAGCAATATTTTTTTTATTTATTGATATTGAATTTGGTAAAAATTGTTTCAATTGTTTAAACTGGTTTTGAACTAACTTGGCGTGTGTACCATTTGCGTTTTTTAACACATAATTTTTTTTAACAACATTTGTGTGTGTTTTATTTGGCTTATTAATGATGTTCGGCTATAAATTTACCTTGAAAAAGTGATTGATGCCCACGGCACTATCGTTAGTTTTGAATGTGCTCTTAAGGTCTGCTTTATAACTTTCTACATGCAACAGTATTGCACTCCTCCTTTATTCTTCACACCCTTATTTGCCTCCAAAGCAGACCCCAGCTTGTCCGTATAGAAGAATGTTGAAATACCTTATCAAACCCACCGCAAAAGCAAGATTAAAACTTAATATAGTTTTGAATATATTGAACTTATAATATTAAATTTATATAAGTTGCGGATAAAATAATATTATTACAGCTACTGCTCATAATTGATGGAAGGTTAGAGCCAGTGTGGTATCTGACAGTATTTACATGATCAATAATCAAATTACAATAATATACACAGTAAAGAGGTATAATAATAAAAAAATATATTCAATAAACTAAAACAAATTAGGCTGGAATTGTTGAGGTTTGGCGTACCACCATTTTAATGCCGTTCACCACTTTCAGTTCTACTTAATTTACCTGTTGTTGACACGTTGACAAATAACTAGTTTTAGAACTACATTAGATAGGAGAGGAAGCAAGGCTGAAATGGTATGGCCAGAAAAAAGGATAGAATAACAAAGTCTGTGGGGAAAATACCACAAGGAAGACCAATGATAGTAGAATAAATTACTGGCTATTGGTTTGGAAATGTATGATAAGACAATACATAAACACTGTACAGTAAAGTAAATTAAGTGATTATGAAGGAAGCCAACTTGAGGGTATAGTTAGGTTAAACTTGGACAGGAACAAACACACTCCTCTATTAATTTCTTCTTACAACTTGTTCACACTTCCACAGTTGCAAATTGTTTTGAATTTTCGGAAATATTATTTTTCCATTGAAGAGACACATTGTGTTTTATATGCTTCTTCATATGAAAAAAGGAATATTTCCGAAAATTCAAAACAATAATGGAAGTTTGAAGAAGTGAAGTGTAAAATGAAATAAAGAGAAAAGTGTGTTCACTTACTTTATATTACTGTACAGAGTTTCTTTACCTACATCCATTACTGTTTCTAGCCTGTGGTCCGGGTCAGTTTTTTATTCAATACCAAAATCACAGGCTAGAAACAGTTGATGTCGATGAATGAGATATATTAATTTATTTGTACATATAATAATATCAACAATTGTTGCTCATCATTCATGAGCATGGCAGCATTAGATGATAGAAACGTTTCTAAATGAAGCGAGGAAGTCCTGTTCAAATTCTACGATGCCAATAAAAAATATTCGTGAGAAATGATATTCCGTTGATACTTGACCAATTATCGTCCTACCGATTGATGAGGACAATCCATAGTCACAGGTTTAGGTAACCTTTGCTTATGCCGGGATCACGATCAACTTAACGTTAACTTAACGTAACTTAACGTAAAGGACCTCCACGTGTGTTTAAATGGAAGCGATCACGATCAACTTAACTTAACGTTGACCTGCAGTTAACTTAAAGTAAGAGATGTATTGGGAGGTCTTTTACTTTACTTTACTTTACGTTACTTGAAGGGTATCACGTGATCTAGCCAGCCAATCATTATGCGAGTGACGTCAACAAGGCTATTTAGTCATTCATTTGTTGGTATTATGATCAATGTTTACTCTTTAGCGTAAGTTTTAGTGATCAGACATTGAAACAAAATAATTAAACTAAAATAGGGAACTAAATTAATCAAAAAGTTTAATAATATATATTTATTATATTGATTTAAAACTGTAAACATTCACAGATCATCACTTTACAAATAGTACAAAACCACAGATCATACTCGAGAATGTATATGTTTTGCTCGAGTTGTTACGTTAAGTTAAGTGAATCGTGATCACACATAAGTTAAGTTACGTTAAGTTAACGTTAAGTTGATCGTGATCCCGGCATAACCCTGACGACATTCCACGACACGACACGACACTGGAACCCAGATACATTCGTGGTAGTCCCATACTTCAAGGCCTTGGTTTCCCTTCTCACCCACATAATGACCTGTGTCAACCACCTGCTTGGGGGCTCCCACGTTTTATTGGCTCCACTGATACGATACCTGACCTCAATTGAAGGCCGACCTACGCAACGACCATAAATAATACAGAGCACGTGATCTACCTATTAACAAAATTAATGGCATCTGCGTTTTCATTAAAGCAATTGATGTTTGTATAAACTCTAACTGGATTATTCTAACTTAATTCTAAGACAAAAACAACCATCAGACCTTATACTCTTAATTTACTTCATGGCGCAAGAAAGTAAACTAAATTTATGAGTGGTTGAACACGCATCGCTGATCGTATTGTCTAAGCCTTAAATTGTATAAATATTTCATGTAAATATTAATATTATGAATACATATTTATATTAATATTACTAATATATATATATATATTTTAAACCGCACCTTACTACTCATTCTAATCACACTCTATTAATAATATTAGTACTATAAATATTTCATTCTGTACACATCATATGAATGTCTAGTTACACTAAATTACAGGCCCATACACTAATTACTTTACCATAACAATGGTACATTAAAATCATAAAATAGCAAGTTTTGACCCCTTATAGCTCGTGAACTGTAATGATTTGAAATAAATGAATCACTTATAATTACACACTTTTTTTAAATTGCACAGTAAAATGTTATTATTATTATTATTATTATTAACACCACGTCTTACTACCCGTTCGGGTTATACGCACTTACACTTATGTATAATGGTAGGGTGATTGTGAGATGAAATGGAGGACCTACAGTTTAACGTGGGATCCGAACCACGGTGGAGGCCTGGCATTCCCCACATTCACAAGATGTCTTGTCAGAGGTGAAGGAAGGGTTTGGTAATCAGATAAATCTGTGCCGGGACCGAGGATTGAACCCCGGACCCCAGCACAGAAGTCCAACACCAGGTTACCCGGTTTAAGTGTTGATGGTTGATTGAACTTAACAGCATTATATAGTACTTGAGGTATCTAACGTGCACTTTATAAACCGACTGATTATATCAGCATACGATTAAGAAAGTAACTTAAGTCTAGAACAGACACAACACAACACCCCACCCCCATCCAATCCCCCCTCCGGACGTGAGTTCGTCACTGTGAAAGGGGAAACCAACAATTCACAGGGGATTAATTTTTCAGCCATGTCATGAATCAAACCCGGGACATTTAGTTCGGTTGGCAGACACGTTACCGACCGAGCCAAGGTGTTAGACATCTAATTTAACAAACCGGGGAAAAGCTAAGTCCGGGACATTATATAATATTTCGGGGACGTTAATTTAAACACGGTTTTTTGTGCGTGTAGAAATGGACATCTTAAAGGCCTATATTGGGTGACCTGGTGGTCTAGTGGTAAGGTGTCGGACTTCTGTGCTTCAATCCTCGGTCCCGGCACAGATTTATCTGATTACCAAACCCTTCCTTCACCTCTGACAAGACATCTTGTGAATGTGGGGAATGCCAGGCCTCCACCGTGGTTCGGATTCCACGTTAAACTGTAGGTCCTCCATTTCATCTCACAATCACCCTACCATTCACACATTAGCGTAAGTGCGTATAACCTGAACGGGTAGTAAGACGCGGAGCTAATAATAATAAAAGGCCTATATTTTACCAGAATTATATAATATATTAGGATAGGGATAGTAAAAAGGCCTTTCAGGTGTCCATTCCTGCAAATATCAGTGTATAGCCGCTGAAGTGCATGCGTATCTCGCAGTCACAGAAGGTTTGGTTGGTTCCGGTAATGATAATTAATTATCACGCTCCGACCTTTTGGAAACCGCTATGACGGGCGGTGCGACCACAACAGGTGCGCGGTCAATGAATCCGACCCACTCAGCTGACGAGTGTCGGTGAGGTTGGGATAGGTCGAGGACAGTGGTGAGGAAAGACTCCTTGTTTACTAACGAGAGCCCGAGAAACAGCTATAGTCCACTCGTAGTAGGAGTGATGGTAGCACTGACAGCTGGGAGAAGATGTAAAAAAAACAGTTAAAAGAAAAACATAATTAAAAACAATTTTTTTACTGTGAAAGTTTTACTGTCAACAGATTTTGATCGGCCTCTTGGTATAGTGGTCAACATTCCTGATTGCTAATCTAGAGGTCCTTGGTTTGATTCCCAGTGGGAAGAATAAGTTCCTATGGTTACCATGGTCATAGTCATTACCATAAAGTTGGATTTAAGACTTTTTACCGGAACCATATAGTTTTACTTATTTGAGATTTCTAACGTTCACTTTCTGAACCGATTGATTATATCAGCACACGAGTTTAAAAAAACTAAACCACTTGAATCTAAAGCAAACACAACATTCAGCCCCCGGCCGTTAATTCATTAATGTGAAAGGGGAACCCCCACATTTCACCAATCTTCATCATCATCATACCATTTCATCGGGCTGAAAGTAACCGCACCTACGTGATCCCCCGACCTAATAAAACGGTTACATATCCATCACTGCCAGTAGAAGACCAGTAATATACAGCTAACAAACATGTATGTATACACATATATATGTGTGTGTATACATATATATATACACTAAAGCCTTGCTAATCCGAACTAATTGGGATTGAAGCGTGTTTCACCTATTTTAATTTACAGTTGAATGAGTCTAGACAAAATTAATTTATTTAACCATTGTATAACACGTAATATGTAGTATAATTATTTTTAGGTGCATGAAAACACATCGTGTTGAACCACAGCATGTAAAATATTAACCATTTACTATTAGATATTTAACTGTTTCTTACAATTCTCTATTACGATGGTATAATACACCTAATATGTATTTTTTTTTAAATAACAGTTGTTGTTGGGTTGTTTTTTTGCCAAAATTGACGAAATGTAACAAAATTGTTTGTTGTTGTTGTTATCGATACAATCTTTCAAAGTTGACTGCTTCAGATCTTATGATATTTACGTGAAAGTAAATGAAAGTGGTGCGATTAACTTTACAGCTGTCAGTCACCCGACATCATGTGGTAGCCGGGTCAGATCCAAGAAATGCGCCCAACAACCTCTCGGCCATGAGCTTTATATCGTGTTTCAAATAAGTTTATAGAGGTAAAATAAACAATCACCCATTAACCACCTCCATTGGTTATATATGTCAAGGGTACCCGAGTTCAAACATATTATCAGTTGTGAAAACATTTTCTCAAATAAACACTAAACATAATCTATATACAAACACAGCCCGTCTATTAGACGAATCAAGGCGGTCCAACAAAATGTAATTTAAAAAAAAAAAATCACTTGTTAGCAGAAATTATACAAATGAAAGGAGAATAATGGAAGCGATTAAAGGAGGAAAACGGATGGAAGGATAGAGGACGATGAAAGTATTTTACTAAATTAACCCTGCCACAGGCTAGACATATTTGATGATGATGATGATGATTAAATAATATAATAATTAGTTTTTCAAACTAATGGTGTGAAGTTTTCACTTGTAAGGACTATTTTTTGTTTTGTTTATGGCATTACTGACTGGGAGGGACGTGACTAGTGATGTAAAAAAAAAGTAGCGATACTTTACTTATATCGATATTTTCCTTTTGATACTAGTATTTTTTTTACTCGATACTTTTACTGTTATTAGTACTAACACTCCGGTATTGGGTCGGTAGCTTCATTCATGCTTATATTAAATGTTTACTATGGTTAAAGGAGGGTACAAAATAGACTGAAAAAATATATTACTAATCAATAATCATATTTAGTTATTAAATAACTTTCCATCAGCTACATTTTCATAGACATTTTGAAAGTTGGTATGGTAACACCTTTTATAATATCCATTATACAATACTATCTATCATACCTTCCAATTTTAAAAATATAAAATAGACGCGATAGACCTAAGTATACTATAAATCATTATAAGTTTAAGTGTTTAAATAAATATGAAAATACAAACATGCAAAATGCAAAAGTTAAAATTATTACTTTATAAAAATACATATTTTTTTACAAAATAAAATTTTGATACCAATAGTTACTGCTACCGATATTTTTCTTTTGATACTAGTACGGTATCTATATTTTTCTTTCGATACTTTAAATGAGTACAGTATCGATAGGTTACTGTCGATACCACATCCCTATAATACATCCAAGACCTTAGTTTACTTGGATGACAGCTCAAAAAGTTACAAGAAATAGTCCCTAAAATATCCCTACGCCAACAGCTGACATCTGTCACTTTAAATAGCTGTAATGAAAACGTATGGTAATGTATGAATTTGATAGTTAACCATAGTAATTTAGGACAATATTATTTATATATTTATTTGAGATCGGGCACAAAGCGTATTTATCTTTTTATTCCACTTAAAAAAATATTATTCACAGCACTTTCACAAAAAAGTCTAACTAACATAGCTTCAAAATGGCGACCAACGAACTTAAACCATGTGATTGAACGTGACGGAAACAATTTATTTATAATTATGCACCCACGCAGTTGTTAAAAATATTGTATTGAATTAAATATTTCGAAATACGATAAAACAATCATGAAATAATTTATTATAACCTATAAATAAGAAATAAGTATTTTCTCTTTTCCAAGTAAATGCCCGTATTAAAAAGTATTATTGTCTGCAATATATAACACATCATAGATAACATTCCAAAACATAGAATAAATACTTTTAATTATGTTTAATATATTGTTTCGGATTGGGTAAAAAAAAGAAATTATTAAAAGTTATGAAACAGTGTAATAAAACTTAAGTTTACGTCATTTTTAATGTAAAATATAACATGAAATTAAAAACTTAACATTTATAACAAAACAGTGATATTTTACAAGTGTTGGCAACCCAACCGTACTAGTATCGAAAGAAAATTATCGACAACACTAAGTATCGGTATCGAAATTGTATTCTGGAAAAATGTTTTTTTATCTAGTATTAATAATCTTTTACCCGCTTCAGTGTTCATGTAGTCTAACGCGCTAATCTCGTGTTGAACTAGAGTGCCAAAGATAGGGAGATCGGGAGTCGATCCCGGTTGGGTGCACTGAGGGTGTTTTTCCCTAAATGGCTTTCCCCTCTTCCACCACGCAAATGCTGGTGCACTTCATCTAAATTAATCCTTTCTAATCCATAACCCATTAGTTTATTTAGTAGCCTACATAGGCGTATAACCTCAACAGGTGTTACAAAAAAAAATCTTAACTTTTGCATCATTGTATTTCCATTTTATTTAAACACTGAAAATCATATTGGTTTTTAATAATCCTAGATAGGAAGGGGGACCTGGTGGTCTAGGGGCAAGGTGTCTGACTTCTGTGCTGGCGGCCGGGGCTCAATCCTCGGTCCCGGCACAGATTTATCTGATTACCAAACCCTTCCTTCACCTCTGACGAGACGTGTATTAATCACAACTTGTGAATGTGTGGAATGCCAGGCCTTCACCGTGGTTCGGATCCCACGTTAAACTGTAGGTCCCCCATTTGATCTTACAATCACTCTACCATTACACATTAGCATAAGTGCGTATAAATCAAACGGGTAGTAAGGTGCGGTACTGATAATAATTATAATCGAAAACATATTTTACAAGATGCTTTTTCGCTGTATAACTTTTTTTTAAGTACCACGTCTTACTAACCGTTTGAATTATACGCTTACGTACCAATTACGCAAATGGGTTAAAAAATTGAGAAGGTTGAATTTAGAGGAAGTTAACCCGCATTTACGTGGAGGGAGAGTGGAAAACCATCTAGGAAAACCTCCCCCAGTTCACCCGACTGAGAATATAGCCTCGATCTCTCCGTCCTCGGAAGTCTAGCTCAACATGAAACTAGAGCGTTAGCTACCACTGAGACGCCACTGAGACAGGTTCCAACTTCTTAAAAATCTTTTGTAATTTACTTTTGGTAGGTGCCTTTTTTTAAAAAAAAACTAGATTCGTCCTTTCTGTACTCTATCAAGATAGATAATTAACTATTGACAAACAATATAAGAATGGGCGCAATGCCTCATCTACACATAAACGTTTCACCTTCATCTGCTTGGAGCACCTTGAGTAGGCTGTGTTTATTGTGATCCTACAACATCTTCTTCTTTTGTAGCAAAAAATGTGTTTCCGCCGATAACAATTCGATACCGGAGTGTGAGAACTAATACCAGTAAAATTATAGGAAAAAAAGTATCGAGTCAAAATACTAGTATCGAAAGGAAAATATCGATATTAGTAAAGTATCAATACTTTTTTCACATCCCTAATAGTGAATATGGAGGTGTGGGCCAGTGGTAGTCTTAACCCTAGTCTAAGCCCTAATTAACCAACCAATTATATATTATATATATATATATATAATACATAATATATATAATGTATAATATATATAATATATATAATGTATAATATATAATATTATATATAATATATATAACGTATAATATATATTATATAGATATAATATATTATATATAATATTATATATAATATATATAATGTATTATATATATTATATAGATATAATATATTATATATATAATACATAATATATAATATATTTTATATTATATATTATATTATATATTATATCTATATAATATATTATAATATATATATTATATATATTACATATATATATTATACTAGAAATATAACTTAATAAACAATGAACTATATCTCGTTTTTTGTTGTTTTTTAACTTTTGTCTAGTATTTTGGCACCCTATGATTACGAGATAGCTTGGTGTTATTATTTCTAGGTTTATATTAAATTTTTAAACAGGTTTTTCTCCCACCATCTGAAGCTTTAGACCAATGGTTCTCGAAATCAAATTAGTCCAAGGGCCAGATTTACAAATTTGGAGCGTGTTGCGGGCCACAACTTGTTATATTCTAAACGATTGTGTTTTCAATACGTTTTACTATCTGTCCGGACAGTGCACATTTTAAATCACAAGAATGATATAGTTTAGAAGAAATACAATCACATTTGAGTGAAATGAATGGGAGAAATCTTTAAAGGAAGGTCACCATTTGTAAATCAAGCTGGAATTCAAACCATGACCACCCTTAAATCGGTAAATTAGACCATAAAAGCCTGAAGTTTAATCCACGTGAACATTAGCTATTTGATGGTATGTATTTAAAATCAATAACGACTTTGCCTACCTGTGACGTCACGGCAGGTCAAGATAGGATTTTCCTTTCGTACAATGGCGTCTAAGTGTGATAGGGCTTAAAGTGCTTAGGTGTGTCAAGTTAAGCCTGTTTCACAAAATATCTTCGAAAGTTTCAAGTTGGCAACGTCAATAATGTATATTTTTTTTAGAAGTATTTAAAACTTGTATTTTCCCAGATGTGGGCTAGTGAAATACTAGAAATATATATTTACTAAATTCTGTAAATAAACATTAATACACTCAAGTATTTAGAGTGATAATAAAAGTATTGCACAGTTTGAAATATTTTTGTGTTTTTAATCATTAAAAAAATGTATGTACACACTAAAATTAACTTATTTTTGGTGTGCGTATATGACTACACGCTGACTAGTGATAAAAGTATCGCAGACAAGCGGGTTGGTCAAATATGTCTCGCGGGTCGGATGTGACTCACAGGCCGTAAGTTTGCGAACCCTGCTTTGTAATCATATATTATGTCAGGTTTAGTTTGTGGGACAATTTTAATTTAGAGAAAGGATATTTTAGGACTAGCCTCTAAAATGACGTCTTATGAACATTTGAAACTATTCTTTTTAGTACCACATCTCACTTACTTACCACCCGTTCGGGTTACACGCACTTACGCTAATGTGTAATGGTAGGGTATTGTGAGATTAAATGGAGGACCTACAGTTTAACGTGGGATCCGAACCACGGTGGAGGCCTGGCATTTCACACATTCACAATTTGTGATTAATACACGTCTTGTCAGAGGTCAAGGAAGGGTTTAGCGATCAGATATAGCTATGCCAGGACCAAGGATTGAACCCCTGACCCCAGCATAGAAGTCCGACACCCTACCCCCTAGACCACCAGGTCACACATCCTCAGTATAGCCGACTGAGATTCGAACCTCGATCTCCCCGTTATCGGCAGTCTAGTCTACTGCGAGAATAGCACCCGAAGCGGGTATTTGAACGTTGATCTAATAAATTATTCTAGCTGGAAGATAAGGTACTTCATATAAAAATTGGACTATACACCCTGCTATATCCAGCACATATTACTAGCAATATTTCAATATTATTGTTATACTTTGTTATATCTCATAATGGGGAGTAAAAGTAAACAAAATGTTATTTTATTTCTTAACATAATTTTAACGTTTGAACAAAGGTTATTAACTTGTAAATTATTGTTCTTTTATTTTTTGTTTCAGATCCTGAATTGTCTCAGAACACGGACCATAACAAGAAGAACAATTTCTAGTTGGAAACCTAGTCAATGTCAGGAGTTATGCAAGACTCCTACCACAATAATTACTCAACGTCTACCACTGAGGCGAACTATTGCCAGATTCGAAACTGATTTCCAATCAGCGCCAAACAAGTTCCTTGACAAGTTTTATTAGTGTATAAGCACGTTACCATTCTAATTCTGAGAAAACCAGTCTCCTTTATGACTAACCCGAGTTTAAACACAATGTGTACAGTCAGTACATTGTAAAATAAGTAGTCGATAGTTATTCTGAGACTGACGAGTCATAATATTGCGTAGAAACTAGATATAAAATTAATATTAAGATGATGTTATGCTAACAAAAGACTTTAAATATGTATTAATACTAAATAGCATCATTCAAACTAATCCTAGCTCCTAACTAAGGACTAATTCCAGAAGAGGAATATTTTGCAGACGTTACGTATAAGTGAGAAATAGTGTCGATTACAGGAAAGGAAATAGGACCGTTTTTATTTTTTTATTTCTTCCAAATGTCACGTAACTACGGTGTTTATTTTTTAGTGCCACAGATGTAGGAAAGTGAAGACAGCTCTATATTGATTGATATTTAATTAATTGTATCAAGATCTATCCACCATGGGTGACCAGAAGAAGATAGAGTCCCAGGAACCGGAGGGCGTCACCCCCGACGGTATTATAGCCCTCCTCCGTAAGATGAGCATGAGGGACAGATTCAAGTACCTGGCCAGCAACATCACGGTGGAACCCCTACTGGCCTGCTACATAATGCCGAGCGTTCTGGCCGGACTCGCCACCCAGAACCTGAACCTCGAGAAGGCGTGCCGCGTCAATCTGAGGTACGAGAAGCACGTGTGCGACGCCCTCTCGGCGAGGGAGACCGCCAACTACACGGAGGAAGAGACGCAGGTCCAACAGCTGGTCGCGGGGATGACCGTCTGGAAGACGATCCTGCAGAGCGCCTTGCCCGCCCTCCTCATGCTCTTCATGGGCGCGTGGACGGACCGGCACGGGTGCCGCAAGCCGTGCATGCTTCTTCCCATAGTCGGCGAGTTCCTCACCAGTATAGGCCTCATCGTGTGCACCTACTTCTTCGACGAGCTACCGATGGAAGTGGCCGGTGTCGTGGAGGCCTTGTTCCCTGCCCTCACCGGAGGGTGGTTCACAATGTTCATGGCCGTCTTCAGTTACCTCGGCGACGTCACGTCCGTGGAGATGCGAACCCTCCGGATAGGCGTGGTGAACGTGTTCGTATCTCTCGGCGTCCCTGTGGGGATGGCCCTCAGCGGGGTGCTCTATAGACAGATAGGTTTCTACGGTATCTTCTCCATCTCGGCGGTGATGTACGTCATCGCGTTCCTGTACGGCCTGTTCGTGCTGAAGGAGGAGAAGAAACCGCGGCCGGAGGCCAAGAAGATGCAGAACCAGACGTGTTGGTTCCTCAGGGACTTCTTCGACTGGAAGCACATCACCGAGACGTTCAAGGTGGCGTTCAAGCACGGCAAGGACCAGAGACGGATGAGGGTCATCATGCTCATGGTGGCTTGTATGGTTATTATCGGTCCCATGCACGGTGAGTTCCAGGGTTCTATTCCCAGTGGTAGTTTACTGGCATCCCTGAACACAGGAAATAATATCTATACTAAGCACCACCTCTGAGGGAACTGCAGGTCTCATGGAGGAAAGCTTTAACTTCTCTCTCTCTCTCTTGGTTAACTGTTGGCAAATCTCCTCGCTCTCAGTTATGGCTGAAGGTGGTGTGCTGGGGTAGGAAGGAGCTACTGGGAAAATCGACTAACCAGCGTTGCAAAATTTATTTTATATTTAAGGGAAGTTATATCACACGAAAACAAGAGCATGACAAAGCTGTTCCCCCAATAGTAGGCATTCATTTCCCTCGGAGATGATTTCCAATTTAGTATGCGAAAAATCGTTTGTTAATTTTCTTGCTAAAGGTTTGTAGACCCTAATTTTTATAGGAGGCCCACTTTGGGCCACCAACATTGATTGAAAGTCACTAAAACTTGGTGTTCTAGGAATATGTCTAATTTGATTCATTAGTTATAGAGTTCATAAATATATTTATCAAAAGCTTCTAATAATACTTTCATATTATGGATTACTCTATAATTTATCTTTAAAATATTAATAAAATGGACTGCCAATGTAAATAAAATTGCCCCCCCCCTCCGCCATTGTGGCAACATGAGTTACCGGTTTTTAATCAAAGGGTTTATATGAAAATCAGACTGTAGTAAAAAAAAGCCCAGTGATACTTTAGACATTTTGTGATTTTGTTGTGTGACTCTACAGTTCAAGACGTTTTTGTAAAGACTTCAACGACTTTTTTATGACATTGGGAAAGTGTCTTACTAGCGTCATAGTTAAAGTGTGACTTTCTATGATAGAATCCATACATTCATCTAAAAAGTAAACTACTGTCCATAATTTTTCAATGGATTGCTCCATTTAAAACACATGAGTTTAATTTTCTTCCCATTGTGATAACAACAGTTTCTAAATATCTTTCAAGGGTGTCCTGGAATTTAATTACAACTTTTTATCTTCATTTAAAAAGTTACTCATCTAATGCTGCTATGCTCATGATGGATGTTCAACAACTGTTGATATCACCACGCGAATAAAATTAAACTCTTTGTTTCTACTGGAGGAATATTTGATTTATTTTGTCACTACAAATTGTTTGGATATAAAAATTGTAAAAATACTACCCTTTTTTCACGTTCCCTAAACTACCACCTTGATATGAAAAATTTACATTTTATTCATTCTATTTTTTTTCCCTATAAAAGTGATGATATAAATATTTGAGAAAAGATTGAATCCAAGTAAAATATGGACCAAAAAATAAATAAAATGTAGAGTGTAGACGCTATGGGTGACCGCGGGGCCCTTGATAATAAGTTGATCTGGATCCAAAAAGGTTGCTGACCAAGGGCGTATTGACCTAGGTTTTCTAGGGAGAAATTTTTACTATACCCTCAGCCAATAGAAGTTTTTCTAAATATATATAGGAACACCCCCTCCCCCCCAAAAGAGTGTCCGGACCATCCACCCTTTCTAAGCCTTTGTTGCCGACCCTTGGTGTAGGTAAATCTGTATAGCCCAGAAGTATATAAAGACGCAGTGCAAATAGTATTTCCATGCAGGAGGTTATGTATTTGGGGGTGACCTGGTGGTCTAGGGGTAAGGTATCAGACTTCTGTGCTGGCGGCCGGGGTTCAATCCTCGGTCCCGGCACAAATTTATCTGATTACCAAACCCTTCCTTCACCTCTGACAAGACGTGTATTAATCACAACTTGTGAATGTGGGGAATGCCAGGCCTCCACCGTGGCTCGGATTCCACGTTAAACTGTAGGTCCTCCATTTCATCTCACAATCACCCTACCATTACACATTAGCGTAAGTGCGTATAACCCGAATGGGTAGTAAGACGCGGTGCTAATAATAATAATAATAATAATGTATTTGGGAGAACCAGTGACTGAATTTGGTACAAGTTATTTTCAATTTTAGATGTTTACCACACGACTAACCAACTTAGTTCATTTAAAAATACAGTTTATAAATAAACCTTTTAACAGCATTTTAATAAAAGTACACTTTCACAACCATCCGTATTATGCCACTGGGATTCCCCTCCATTAGTTCACCCGCGGGCGGATGTTCTTCCTTAGAGACAAGTTCTCTAGAAGAAAGTTGAGATTTATTTCCTACTTATGCGCACATTCTTTCTTCTCACTCACGATATAACGATTTTCTTTTGTCGCAAACGAACCACGGACTGGGACGATTTGAATTTCTCCTACTTTCGTTTCGTGAGGACACGAATACCCCTAAAGTTGTTACATGGTAGATCAGTGAGACGAGCTGCAGACGTTTAGAAATCCCGCATTTAAAAAAAAAGTGTTTGATATTTTTTTTAAATATTATTTTCAACTAAATGTAGACGGAAATTATCAGCGAGTTTCTGACCTTTTAAAAAGTTTAAAATTTTGAGTTATTATTATTATTATTATTATTATTATTATTATTATTATTATTAGCACCGCGTCTTACTACCCGTTCGGGTTATACGCACTTACGCTAATGTGTAATGGTAGGGTGATTGTGAGATGAAATGGAGGACCTACAGTTTAACGTGGAATCCGAACCACGGTGGAGGCCTGGCATTCCCCACATTCACAAGATGTCTTGTCAGAGGTGAAGGAAGGGTTTGGTAATCAGATAAATCTGTGCNAGATAAATCTGTGCCGGGACCAAGGATCGAACCCCGGCCGCCAGCATAGAAGTCTGACACCTTACCCCTAGACCACCAGGTCACCAAATTTTGAGTTAAAAAAAGCTTTTTAGAAAATTTCAACCACGCCATACGTGAAAATTTGTACGTCTGAGTAAAAGGTTAGAGAAAAAGTGAGATTATTTAATAGAGCTTTATGTAAATTATCACACATTGAAATAAAAAACTTTTTTTTTACAATTTAAACTTTATAACTGTTCAGAATTTTCACCTAAATTTTGATGTGAACAAAATTTTAAATTAGCAAATAACTTAATAAATAATCCGGGATTTCTGAACCTCTGTAACGCGTCTCAGTGATCTCCCAAGTAGGTAGATAGCAACCTCATGAAAAAAGGAACGGGTTTATTTATTTCCCGTGTTAGACTGATTTTTTGCTGCGTGCTACAAACTACCCTTAGCTTGTTTTTAGCACCACATCTTACTACCCGTTCGGGTTATACGCTTATGTAGTAATTAAACTAATGGTTTTAGGAATTAGCAAGATTATATTTATAGGAAGTGTACCCAAATTTGCGTGGGTCGTAGAGTGGAAAACCATTTTATTAAAAACTCGATACCCAACCGAGATTTAAACCTTTAACTCCCCATCAGCAGTCTATATTATTGCGAAAGAAGCGTGCTAAATCTTATTGCCACCGAAGTAGGTAAATGTCCTTAACAATCAATAATTAATCTCGTGATAATTACTGGTATCTAACTTTGGAGCGTTCATAACCAAATCAAACCCCCTACCAAGAAAATCTATTTTTCCTTTTTCCGATTTGTCACCAAGTAAAAGAAAAAAATTGGCAGTTTTGAGTTTTAGATTTGATTTCAAACATTGTTTGTAAATGTAGAAAAGAGACAGGCATAAATAGTCCAATATTCATAGGAAGGGCCTTATCAATAAAAGCTGCTAGAGGTACTTTCAAGTGTTCATAGGTTAAATCACGTAATCTGCAGCTGCCAATTTGATATAATACCTATAAAATAACACTACTAGGTTTGTATTTTCTGAAGGGTGTTTAAAATGTACATTCGTAAGAGAGTCAAGATATAGATTGCTTGTAAAACTTGTGCATAAATATTATATGTATCAGGAAATAGAAAAACTGTTTATTTAAGTTTTACTATTTCATAGCAAATAAGGCGACCTAAACATTTCCAATCAATTATGTATATTTCTCGTTACAGTCTATAAAACTTTATAAGATATGTATGTGGTTAGATTAAAGATAGATTGAGTAATATTTAGATCCATTAAGGTGGTAATTTAGGCATCTAAAGTTAAACGTAGTCTTTTTGCAGTTTTAAAGCAAAACTTTTTTTTTTTTTTACAAAAGTAAGTAAAATATTTTCCTAGTAGAAACAGAGTTTAATTTTCTTCACACGGTGATAGTAATATTTGTTGAATATCTGTCAAGACTGTACTTGAATTTAATGACCTTTTTTTATATCTTAAATTAAAAAGTGTCTCATCTAATGCTACTATTCTCATGACAAATATTCAACAAAATGTTGATATCACTAGGTGAAGAAAATTGAACTCTATGTCTCTACTGGAGAAATATTTTATTTATTTTGGTCGAAAAACTGCAAAGGTACTGGTTTTTCCTCGCATTTCCTTTATTCCCACCTTAATGTGATTTAGTTGGGTTTGAACTAATAATCGTTCTACTAACGCATGATTAATTATATCCAATACAATTAGTAGTTGTGTAGAAGTAGATTAGATTACTTTAAACCTTGAAACGATAGCCTTGCGAAACCCTCCCAATCAATTGTAAAATACACCATCAAGCAATCAAATAAAATATAAAATATTATTTATTTTCAAGCTAACGTTTATTTATTTTCTTTGAGAAGGTAAGGCAATTAGGGAAATACATGGATGACCTTGACGTCAGCAGGGATATTCCCAGACTGGCACAAACCATTCTATTGTGACGAGGATGGAAAATAAAACGATCCCCACAAACAATTGAACACCTCGTGCCACATAAGATCAACAAAACAAGGTTTTCTTTTTCAGTCTGGTCAAGTAACGTGGTATCGAGAATGACTGTTCCGAAGGCGTCTATTTAATTTATTTGGCATATCGTTTTTAGCGCCGCGTCTTACTACCCGTTCGAACTATACGCTTATGTACTAATTACGCTAATGGGTTTAAGGATTAAGGAGGTTATATTTATTCGAAACGTACCCGCATTGGCGTGAATGGAAAGTGTAAAATCTTTTTGAAAAAAACCTCAGTACATCCGACCGAGATTCGAACCTGGATCTTCCCGTCGTCGGCAGTCTACTCTACTGCGAGAATCGTGCGTTAGACCATACGGTCACCAAAGCGGTTATTTGGTGTATTTAAAATGTACTTTCTGAACTGACCAATTATATCAATACATTACTTACAAACTGACTTAGGTTAATTCTAGATCAACACACTTCAGTCTTAGAATGTTCTAAAGGCGTCATTCTCGAAATAGATTGGACTATCGATGATGGGGAGATCGGGGTTCGAATCCTAGTCGAGTTTACTCAGGGTGGTTTTCCACACGTAATTTTTCACTGAAGTTTGTTCATTCTTTCTCCTAATTATAGCGGGTGCGCTTCTTTTAAATAGCCTATCTCATCCTTATCCCCTAGTTTAAAACGTTAAACCAATCTGTGTTAAATGCATTCACTTAAACAATATTTAAAGGCCAGGACATTTATGTAAAACAGGTGTGGGTAGGAATAGTTTGGAGTTAATGTGTGTGGCGCACATTAGACTTGTTAAAACAATTAGTAGCAATGTTGTAACATGTTGCTCTTTCAGGAATGCTATGAGGGGAACTCGAGTAAGGTATGTGGAAACGTTATTGTTGTTATTTCTAAACTTTATCCGTTTCGCTGTAGGCGACCGATACAGCTAACTTATACTCGGATCGACATAAGGAGCGCTGGATGAGACCTAATACGTTTATATTATACTCGGATCGACATAAGGAGCGCTGGATGAGACACTAATACAGCTATATTATACTCGGATCGACATAAGGAGCGCTAGATGAGACCTAATACGGCTAGATTATACTCGGATCGACACAAGGAGCACTAGATGAGACCTAATACGTCCAGATTATAGTCGGATCGACATATAAAGTGTGGTGTGCGACATATAGATAAATTATAGTCGAATTGACATAAGAAATGCTGTATGAAATATAACAGTAAAGTAGGCACTATTGACACAAGGTTACCAAGTATTTATTTAACATCTGTATAAAATGACCTTTTTTTTTTCAAGGAGATGCTTTACTTTTATTTTGTGACGCGTCTTACTACCTGTTCCAGTTATATACTTATGTACTAACCTCACTTATGGTTTTAGGGCTTAAGAAGGTTATATTTAGACAAAGTAAACTCGTATTTGCTTGGAGGGAGAGTGGAAAACATTTTTTTGAAAAAAAAAAAGAAAAAAAAGATTAGAACATCAATCTCCCCATCATTTGCAGTCTAGTCTAACATGAGATTAGCGCGTTGGACTATGTGTCTACGAAAGCGTTTGATGTTTTACTACTATAGTATTTTGGTAGAAATAAATTTTTCAAAATACCAACATTTTGTTTTGCGGCCAACGTTGATTACATTTTACTATATTATTATTATTATTATTATTATTATTATTATTATTATTATTATTTTATAGTCAATGATAATATCTATCAAAAGTTACAGTTTAAGATCACATGACTTGGCGTATGAATACGTGAAAATAGCTAGTAGCTTTTAGCTTTGTCAGATAAGGTTCTTCCTATGAAAATTGGACTGTATAGATCCGAGCTACCACACATATTTACACCATTAGGATAAGGATGAATGTTGATTAAATGTGCCCACATTCACGTAGAGAAGAATGGGCAATCGTTTAGGAAAAAAACAACTCAGGACATTCAGCTGGGATTCAAACCCTAATCCTCCCGTCACCTACAAACCAAACCAGACAAGACTCACGCATTAGTATGTGAACCTACAGATGCGGGTACATAACAAATATGTCCTTGGCTCAAACGAAAGCGCGTCTGCCTACCAAGTTAAGGTTAAAAAAAACTCCATGGCGTCAACCCGCAGTCGAGCAGTGCCATCCTAGTGGCCGCTATATGTTGAAGATAGTGCCAACTTATCCCGTTAGAGGGTGTCATATGGTCAGCACAACGGACCCTTCAGCGATTAATCTAAGTTTTCTAGACCACAGCCCATATCTATTATTCAAGTATCTACAGTAGCCTCATGGCTTCTTTGGGGCTGACTGACAGCTCACAGCTGACAGCTGACAGCCTTTGAAAAGTTCCCAGACCAAATTATGTATCCCTACGCCAAACCGTATGATCTGCAAAAACATGTGTTTAGCAGCTGTCACTTCTGACGGTCAAAATTTAGGTATATACCTAAATGTTGACTGTCAGAAGTCAAGCTGTGAGCTGTCAATCAGCACCAAAGAAGCCATGGGGCTACTGTACTTATTTGTCCTCAAGAGTTGACCCCGTTCCAGACCCACTACTTCACAAAAAAAAAATCTGTAAGTGCCGGGGATCAAAACCGGGACTTCTAAATGTGTAGCCAGGAACTCTGATCACTAGACCACAGTGTAATTAGTGTAATTAAATGTGGGTGGACCGAACGGGTAGTAAACGTTTTGAAAAAAAAAAAATGTTCAGAAAGTTTTTATGGTTGTGCGAAGCTTTGGAAATGTCAAAGTCAAAACATTTCGAAGGAAGAATAAAACTTAGATATATAACAGAAATATTTCGCTGATAAATAATGAGTTATTTCAACATATATAACCATTAAGAGCAACCCACCTCGGTGGCATAGTTAGTTAACGCGCTAGTCGTGTTGAGCTAGACTGTCGAGGACGGGGGATATCGAGGTTCGAATCTCGATTGGGTGCACTAAGGATATATGAAAACTCCATATACCGAGTTTTAGCCCAATCAGTAAAATAGTTTCAACTCCAGCCCGGGGTACAGACAGACGGCATTACGAAAACTACTTTTTTTTTACGATCACAATACTTCTCTCCGAGGTGTCGAGAGAAAATAAAATATATTCGAAATATTTGGACAGATCCTCGGTATTTAAGCTTTCATTTGTTTATCTTTACTGATTAAAGTAACATTAAATAGAGAAGACATGGTTTGTGTCTTATGAGAGATACGTGATAGTAGTTTCTAGAAATGAGAGACATAGTTCTTCTCATGTCGATCCAACTATAAACCTATGTTTGACGATAAACAAAACTTGATAGTTTGTTTTGTTTTCCCGCCGAGTTATTCGACACGCTGTTGTCATCAGAAGGCTCGCGTTAGTTCCTTGTTTAGTTTAGCTTCCCGCCGCACCGGTGTCCGCGTGGCTTAAGACGCCATACTCTCCCACTGAACAAGGTCACCAAACCACTTTGCTAGCCGCGTGGTCTAACTCGCTACTATCACAGCAGACAAGACTGCCAATGAGTGGGAGATCAAGGTTCGAATCTCAGTCGGGTGTACTAAGGGCGGGTTTCCAAAATAGTTTTCCACTCTCCATCCTCGCAAATGCTGGTATACTTTCTTTAAAATATAACCTTCCTAATCCCTAAAATTATTGGTATATTGGTGTATAGCCCTAATGGGTTGTAAGACATGGTGCTATAAAAAAAAGTCACCGTTGACGAGGAGGCCGCAATTCGAATCTCTGGAAGTGTTTTATTTACGTGTGATTTGTCACCGGGGACTTACACATTTCATCTGTCTAGGGTGGTGGGCACGTGGACTAAGATGTAAGGCTCATCTAGTCTAGTTTACTGGCAACGGTGAGGTCAGGGTTCGAATCTCAACTGGTGTAGTGGGAGATGTTATCTAATGGTTTCCCACTCTCTCTCCGTGCAATAGTGTGTACTTTTCTTCTAAATTATACCTCCTTCAATCACACACTATTATCACTATTAGTGTATTTTCACAACACGTTTTACTACCCATTCAGGTTATAAGCATACATCAACTACGCTAAAGTGATAGGGATAAGAAAGGTAACATTTTTGGAGAAATGTATCTGCATTTACGTGGATGAGAGAGGAAGAAACTATTTAGCAAAAATCCCCCCTCAATACACTCGACCATGAATCGAACCCCGACTCCCCACTGACAGCAGTCCAATTTATTGCGATAGTGACGCCTTAGACCATACTGTCACTGATGCGTGCTATAGCGTAATTAATATTACTGTACCCACATCAGTGGTCGAATTATCTAAGGCGTCACTTTCACAATAAATTGGACTTACGATGAAGGGGAGATAGGGGTTCGAATCACGGCCAGGTGTACCCAAGGGTGATTTTTTTTTTCCTGCCTGGTTTTCCTTCTCCCTTCGCGCAAATATGGGTGCGCTTCTTCTAAATTCAAACTTCCTTATCTCTAACACATTAGGTGACCTGGAGGTCTAAGGGTAAGGTGTCAGATTTCTGTGCTAGGGTCCAGGGTTCAATCCTCGGTCTCGGCACAGGTTTATCTGATTACTAACCCTTCCTTCGCCTCTGACAAGACTTGTAATAATCACAACTTGTGAATGTGGGGAATGCCAGGCCTCCACCGTGGTTTGGATCCCACGTTAAACTGTAGGTCCTTCATTTCATCTCTCAATCACCCTACCATTACACATTAGCGTTAAGTTCGTATAACCCGAACGGGTAGTAAGACGCGGTATGGTTTCTCGGATAGGACGCACGCAAGGGGGGATCAGGGGGGGACGGAACAACGCCTGTTTTGTTTGTTTGAGTTTTACCGTGTCGGGTGTGACTTTAGTTTCCTGTCGGTCTCGTTACCGATGTTGGTGTTGTGATAAATAGCCTCGGCATTGTTCCAGATCATGGGAGGATATATCTCCGTGCTCCAACCTATCACAACTAGAATAGGATGGCGGCGGGCAGGACTCGTTACAAGCGGAAATTACTATGGGAGTAAGGACAACCTCATTTTCAACATAATTAGAAACACGGTTAGTTCAGCGAGTGATCTAATCTATAAACGTCAATCTTAATTGTGTTTACTTATCCGTTCTAAATTATTTTATTTTCATATATTTAGACCAGCCCCATGGTGTAGTGTTCAATGCACCTAGCTACGAGCCCAGGGGTTCCGGGTTCGATTCCCAGCTGTTAATTTGGGTGTTTTCCACGAAAAGGAAATAAACACAACGGTCACCAGGATTTGGTTAGTTAGTTTGTAACTTGTGTTTCCACTGGTTCCACACCCTTCTTCACTATCACCTCGTATCACCGGGACATGGAAAAAAGCCTCCCCGGAAAGGATGTACGATTAGTACATTCGGGCGTCCCCTGGACAACGGTACATTAGTACTGGATATTCTTTCCACTACTGGACTACGATTGATGTAGCTCAGAGTCGCAATATTATATTACCTTTGTAGTCAGAGTTTCTAGCTACAGATCCAAAGGTCCTAGGATCGATCCCTGACACTTCCAGATTATGTGTGAAAGCAGTGTGTCCAAAACGGAGTCAAATGAGGCATTTGACAGAAAAAGTAGTGGCTCCGGTCTAGGAAACTGATATAAACAACCGGAGAGATCATTGTGCTGACCACATGACACCCTCTCTCCACGGATGTTGGCACTGTCTTCGCCAACAGATGGGGTCTGCTCGGTTGTTTTGTATGTTTTGCTTTGAAGTTGACGCCATGGAGTTAATTTGAGGTATTTGACGTTCACTTTCCGAACCAACTGATTAGATCTCTATACGACTTGTAAACTAACTTAGATCTAGAACATACACAACATCCAGTCCCCCAGTCATTAATTCATAAACGTGAAAGGAAACACCCACAATTCACCAATAATTTATTTTCCTTGCCATGCCGGGTATGGAACCAGGGACTCTTAGTTCAGTAGGCAGACACGCTACCGACTGAGTTAAGACATCGGAATGTTCTAAATTGTTTGATATATTACGCAGTTGTATAAAATAAATGGTCATATCCTTAAACAGAACGTATTCATACGTCAAGTGTAATGTTCAGCCGTCACGTTTGATACAAATTATCAAGAACATTAATAATAAAGTAAAATGTTATCTATGTTGGCTAAAAAAATATTATTTTTTTAAAGTTCCATCCTATTAAAATTGGACTGTACTTGTGATACTCTCAGTGCATTTGACTCTGATCAGAAAGGTCGGGTTTATTTCTCGATTTTGGTGGACAGAGGATCTAATTTATAGTTTTATTTAATTGCGGTATTTAAGTGTTCTTTCTAAGGTTCAAACGTTTTGCAATTTTTGTGCAAATCTACATCTACAAGAACTTTCTTTTAGATAACTCAACAACTTTTTCTTTTTTATGAAATCAGTAGCCCTTTCTTAATACCGCCCTTATTTTCACTGACTATAGAAAGTTAATATATACAATTGTGACAGCTATTTATTTTATCACCGCGTCATAATACTCGTTCGGGATTCAGAGAAAGTGTATAAGCATTTGCGTGGAGGGAGAGTGGAAAACCATTCAGGGGGAAAACACCCTCAGTACACCCGACCGAGATTTACGACTTCAAATTGTTTTAATATTTGTGAAACACGCTTCGGTGGCCGCATGGTCTAAGGCGCTACTCTCGCAGTAGACTAGACTACCGATGATGGGGAGATCGGGGTTTGAATCTCAGGCGGGTGTAGGACTACTTTAGGTGGGTTTTTTTTAAATTGTTTTCTGCCCTCCCTCCACGCAAATGATGATACACTTACTGTAAAACCCGCCTTGGTGGCGTAGTTGGCTAACGCGCTTGTCGTGTTGAGCTTGACTGCTGAGGACGGGGAGATCGAGGTTCGAATCTTGGTCGGATGAACTAGGGGTGGTTTTTCCTAAATGGTTTTCCACTCTCCCTCCACGCAAATGCGGGTTCACTTCCTCTTATTCGACCTTCCCAATTCCTAATCCAATAGCGTAATTAGTACTTAAAGCGTATAACCGAACGGGTAGTAAGACGCGGTGCTAATATTATTATTATTATTATTATTACTTACTGTAAATATAACCTCCCTAATCTCTAAAACAATTAGCGTTTATTAGTACGTAAGTGTATAACACAAACGAGTAGTAAGACATGATGCTAAAAAAAATGGTGAAAACCGGTTTAACTGGAGATCATTGTCACACTTTAGATTCTAAACATATAGATAGTTATAATAATATTGGCGAAATAAACCGGGCGTTTCGTAACACGTCGAAAGCAAAGCCCGAGGATATTGTGTAAAGTAGGCCAAACTTTGCACAAGCACTAATCTGCGCGGGTTGAAATCCGTGGGCGAGGCGAGCTAAGCCTCAGTCAAGTCTTCAAGCCACTGCACGAGGTCATGGAACAATTATTCATTTGCATGTAATGGTCGGTGTTAAAAAGACTTGGACGGGCCGAGTCCGAAACACGTACCACGATATGCAAGTCATTCATTCGTGCAAACCTTGATTCATGATAGATAAAATGATTGAATTTCGCTAGATCATAAGTTGGAAAATTAATTAATTAAATAATTTAGGTTAAAAAATGGGTTTTAAATTAACTTTTATTTAAGTGGTATGTTGCAAAAAAATATAGAAAAATTACTGTTTCAGTAAAAAAAACTCAAAAGTAGGAGGTTAAAAATATATAATTTTCTTTTGTATTTTAACTATTTTTAAATACTGTATTTGGCTTTGGTTATAGGTGTTCTTTGGTTAAGGGGAATACATTAATTATTGGAATGTTGTTAAGGGGGTCGCCTCGGTAAGTTAGAAATTTCCCCCAAGACGCACAGCTCTAACGCAATATTTTACGTTATTTCAAAATATAGTTAACGCCAAAATGAAGTCTAAAGATTCCAACAAGGTACTTTTTCCTTATCAGTCCTATAGTTTTACTTTAATTAATGGGGGAAAAAAGTGCAAGCGTGTGACATTAGATCATGTTCAAAGAATGTTTAATCATATTTATGGAGCTATGAGACTAAGATCTAACAAATGTACATAGTGATTATTTGATAGGCTCACAACAGGAAATTTTTAATATATTTGAGAACTAGCAGCGAGCTTTCCTCTTTACCTTGAGATAAGAATATTCTGAAAATTTAAAAATGACACCTAGACACGGGAATCGAACCCGGGTTTGATTCCCGTGTCTATGTGTCATTTTTTAATTTTCAGAATATTATATCTTGATGGAGTTTCTCAATAAAAAGCATAAATAATAGCTTCGGCTATTTGATTCTTGAGATAAGAAGTTTCGTAGGTCTCATTCCCCCCTTTCTTAGTAGTGTAACAAAGTGCGGTTGTATGTGAAGGACGAAAGAGAGTATAAGCCCCGTCAAAATTCAAAAAATGTTACTAGTATTTTATTATTGCAAGGCATTTTATAGGTATTGATAACATAATTATATAAAAAAGACATCTATATATAAAACATAACTTGGAGTATGACTCTATGAAAGCAGAAATGTATCTGAGCTTGCGCGGAAGGAGATTGGGAATGCATTTATAAAAAAACTTCCCCTAATACAACCCGCATCGTTGGCCGAATGGTCTAAGGCCGAGTTTTTCAAACTGTGCTACGTGAGTCATCTAAGGCTCGGCGAGGCGATTATAGAATATTCTCTATTTGCTTTTAACTATAAAATAGCATCAGAAATTAGGACTGACAATTTTTTCAAATCTGAAAAAAGTATATTTTCAAAGATGTAATCAGAACATTCGATGTTTTCCATTTTTTTTAAAATACTTTTATATCTGTAAAATTTAACTTAATATTAGTGTAATATTTTTATGAGGGCATCAAAATGTATTTTTTCTGGAGCAAGGGCTACTCCGGTCTAAAAAGATTGGGAAGCCCTGAGGTCTAAGGTGCTGCTGATAAGGGAGATCAGGTCTCGAATCTCATTTGGGTCTACCTGAAGGTGTTTTTTTTATCTAAATTGTTTATCACTCTCTCTCTCTCTTTGCACGCGAATGCGGGTACACTCCCTCTAAATTCAACCTTATTTTGATCCCTAACACATTAGCGTAATTATTACTAGGCATACAGCCCGAGTGGGTATTTAGACGCGATGATAATAAAAAAAGGTTAAAAGGCTACACACTAAACCGGGATTCGAACCCCAATCTCTTCGTCACCGGCAATCCAATACAACACCAGAGGTACGCGTTAGTACGTGCAACTACTGATGTGCTGAGGGAGGGGGAATAATTTTAATATATATTAAGCCTATCAGTTGTTTTCTATGGGTGTGAAACGTGGTTTCTTACCTTACACGACGAAAACAAATTTAGGGTGTTCGAAAACAAGGTGCTTAGGAGATATGAAAATACTGGGGCGTGTGGGAGGTTGCATAATGATGAGTAACATACCTTGTACTCACCATAAAACATTGATAGGATAAACAAATCTCCCATATTGCGTAGGCCAGGACATGAAGCGTGAATGGGAGAATCTAGAACCTTGTTCGGGGTATTGACTGGCAAACCTAATGGGAAGAGGACATTGGGAAGACCTAGATGTAGATGGGAGTATAGCATTAGGAATTGATCTGAAAAAGATAAGGTGTAATGAGGTGTACCGGATATATCTAGCTCAGGATGGGGATAAGGTGTAATGAGGTGTACCGGATATATCTAGCTCAGGATGGGGATAAGGTGTAATGAGGTGTACCGGATATATCTAGCTCAAGATGGGGATAGGGTGTAATGAGGTGTACCGGATATAGCTAGCTCAGGATGGGGATAGGGTGTAATGAGGGGGGCTGGATATGGCTAGCTCAAGATAGGGATATAAGACATAATCTTTCATGTGCGGCAATGAATTTCTCAGTTTAAAATTCCATAGAGCAGGGGTTCCAGAACTGGGCTTCGCTGTCATAAGTAAAAACTAAAACTTATAATGTAAGAGTATAGTGAAATGCAAAATGCAAATTTTCAATACGTGCTCTCGTACATTTTTTAAAGAATTAAATAAATCATACAAGAAAACACATAATATTCTATAATATAAATGACATTTTTTTATGCCACTAAATCGAATTTGGGCACTTTAAAAATAAAAATTGGGTACAAGGGCATCGCACTAAAAATCTGACATGCGAAGGGCGACGCGGTCTCAAAAAATTTGGGAGTCCTTACCATAGAGTAAATAAGTAATTATTCTCATCTCCTGTTAAGGGACTTCTAGAGCCCCACCCTCGTCCCCAAAATTAATTTATGGGCATGACCTTGCTTGTAGGACAACAAAGGCTACTTCCATGATGAGTATGAATGATTATCTTGTCAATTCTGAACGCGAATATCGGGAGAAACATGACCTTTAATCGGAAGGACCCTGGTTTATCCCAAGCTTTATTATGTATTCTATGAAAGTATTTTCATCAGCGCGTATCTAAGGCCACCACCACCACCACCACCACCTTACGTTGAGGCCTTATAAAAATGTGTTGTAGATGACACTTAATGCGTTTAACTCCCACCTCTCCCCCTTAAACACAAGGCCGCCTCAGTCAGAAAGTTTCAATCACCGTCAGGCTACACGGCTTCAAATACAATGGTCTGTGTCGTTTTTTGGAACTACTTCTCTATTCTCTCTGTCTCTTTCACCCTTCACATAAAACCAATCTATGGCATGTCAATTAGAAAGAGGGGAAAGAAAACTATGAAACTTCTTATATCAATGTGAAGAGGAAAGCTCTCTGTTAGTTCTCAAATATCTTAAAATTTTCTGTTTTGAACCTATAGCAAATTACGGCACTCTGTTTGTTAGAGGAAAGCTAAATCTAGAACCCTTTTTCATCAAGTCTAGTTTCATAGTTCCGTGAATATGCTTATATAGTCGTTGAATATGTACACAATTCACACATTTATTTATTTCTATTGATAAGACACAATATTTTATAGGATTGTTAAGAAAAAAAGGAGCTCTTGTGGAATCTTTCGATTTTCGGCCAAACTAAATATAATATTACTCAAGTACATATACATCTGATTAAATTTTATCAACAATTTCTTGAATATCTGTCATTAATATAGTGAAACTTAATGATAATATTGATAGATTGAAAAATGATACATTAACACGGTAATCGAACAAGGGACATTTGGCTTGGTGCACAAATGCTCCACCACTGAGCTATTCGGGATTCATCTTCCATGTTTAAATATAAGATTTTTAAATGAAGAGGAAAAGCTACCATCACGTTCTACGACACCCATGGCAGATACTCAAGAACTGTTGAGATGTAGACTATAGAAAAATAAAATAAATGTATTCACTGCAGAAATATTTTGTTTGGCCACACAAATATTATTGGTATAAATACTAAAGGTGCACCCTTGTCAGTATTTCATTGAGTCATCTCATTTATACATTATTATTACTAGGTGTTCTATCTTACGACAGGTGTCGGTGAACTTAGACCACCAATGAAAATGCACCATGTATTCTGCCTTCTCCTTCAGCTTCCAGAATTATATTATTTCCTTCAAGTCATCCGATATTTGAATCCTCCTTACTAAGCTCCTTTTTTCCTCAACTTTATTGCAATGATATTAAACACAGGGTCCACGTAGCCCCGGTGGTATGTGAAGACATACTAGGGGAAATGTAAAATTAAAATTTATCTATATACACATAAAAAAATAGCACCCCTCTTTAGGAGATCGTAAAGACTGGCGGAAATTTGAATAGGTGTGATTATAAGCATATTTCTGAAGTCAGGCTAGAATTATTGTAACCTTTTATTTTTCTCTCCCTCTAATGATCTCGAAGTAACTTAGTGAACTGCCGAACCATTGTGACCCACTCAACGCGCGCAACTGTTCGTGACGTCAGCTCTTGTCTGGAGAGTAAGCTATCTTTGAGGAGATACACGAGTTTAGTACTTTTTGATCCTTTCCTAGGTAACTTTGGTGTTTTCCATGGGTGTTAATATGGGGGGAAAGGGGGATAGGTTCGGGGGAGGGTTAATCTCCCCTCCCCCCACAACCACCTAGACATCTTTGGACCATCCACCACCTGGAAATGGTCGTAACCCCTCTGTAAATTGTTGGACCCCCCTGTAAATTATCGAACCTCCTGTAAATTGTTATATCCATCCCCTGGAAATGATTGTAACGCTTGACCCCCGTGAAAAATTTTAGACCTCCTTTGGAAGTGATGTACTCCTCATATTGGGGGTTCCAAACATATGGATAGAAACTAAATAAGATAGATCTTTTAGTAAATATACATAAGCCCGTTAGGCGAGCTAGGACCCCCTAGCTCATAAGACTCAAGATAAATCCATCAAGTGTGATTATAAGTTAGTGGGTGAAAAACCAAAAAGATTTTCTTAATATACTATTTTCAAAATGCCCCCTCTCCCCTAAATATTCAAATTGCACTCCACGTTAAGACAACCTTTTGTTATAGTGTTTAGCATTCCTGACTACGAATACAAAGGTTCTTGGTTTGTTTCCCGGTGGTACCATATGTATTCTTCTTAAAGGTAAATTGTTACTATGGTCTGGTAAGTTATGTCTACTGGCACCATATAATCATCTCATCGGGACCAAGTGATCGTCTCCCAACCTCACATGCCCGCCACTGCCAGTAGAAGACCACGAATGTCTGGCTTACAAACCCTGATGGCATACCATAAACAAAAATTTAAAATCACTAAACTTAAGTTGAACATTTTGCTGGAGTGTGTAACATTACAAGAATGCCAAACCCGCTCCGGTGGTTTCGTGATCCAACCCGCTACTCTCGCAGTAGACTAGACTGCCGATGATGGGGAGATTGAGGTTCGAATCTTGGTCGGGTGTACTGAGGGTGGTTTTTCTAAAATGGTTTTCCACTCTCCCGTCATACAAATTCGGATACACTTCCTCTAAACATAACCTTCTTAATTCCTAAAACCATTAGTGTAATTAATACATACGCGTATAGCCCGAACGGGTAGTAAGACGTGGTTTTAGGGGGTGGGGGGAATACTAAACTCTCTTATACCTTTATTCTAACTAATATGTATTACAAGCTGATAAATGATTGTATCTGAATCAAATTAAAGATGACAACTTAGTTCCGGGAATCAAACTAGGATCATTGTATCTGTGTGCCAATGCTCTACCACTGATCCATCAGTTACCACAATCAAGTTCGTCAATTAATTAAACATGGGCCAAGATACGACACGAACCAGGATACTTCAGTAGTAGAGAGCATTGGCGCTCAATGTCAAAGGTACCGGGTTTTGATTCCAGTGGTTAATTTACACTTGATTAAATTTTATCAAACTTTTAATATTCTATGGTTACGTTAGATTTTTGTAAATATATATATATATATTCAGATATCCCGGACCGATATCACCTCTGAGGGAACTGCAATTCTTTGGTGGGGTGGAAGAGGACGTGAAAAAAGGCAGTGTTTTTGCAATTTTTTGTTCAAAATAAATAAAATATGGCGCAACTATAAACATAAAAAAAAAATTCACACGGTGATATCAACAGTTGTTGAATATCTGTCAAGGGTACCCTGGAATTCGACGAGAAACTTTTTAAACGTGTAGAGAAAAAGTTTGTCATTAAATTCCAGGACACCTTTGAAAAATATTCAACAACTGTTGATATCACCGTGTGAAGAAAATTAAATTTTATGTCTCTACAGTAGAATTATTATATTTATTCTGACAGAAAAAAATATATTGATATAAAAACTTCAAAACACTGACCTTTCTCGCGTCCCTTTCTACCTAATCTTATGAAGGTGACCTGGTTGTCTAGGGGTAAGGTGTCGAACTTCTGTGCTGGAGGTCCTGGGATCAATCCTCGGTCCCGGCACAGATTTATCTGATTACCAAACCCTTCCTACACCTCTGACAAGACGTGTATTAATCACATCTTGTGAATGTGTGGAATGCCAGGCCTCCACCGTGGTTCGGATTCCACGTTAAACTGTAGGTCCTTCATTTCATCTCAATCACCCTACCATTACACATTAGCGTAAGTGCGTATAACCCGAACGGGTAGTAAGACGCGGTAATAATAATAATAATAATCTTATGAAGAAAATATTTATCTACGTTCTTTCTTGGTTAATTATTGCCAAATATTATGTCTGAAGGACGAACCAGCGTTGCAAAATGTGTCTTATATCTAAGAGAAGATAACAAGAGAAAGAAAAGAGAGAATGGCAACCCTATTTCCCCAATAATATTTATTTATTTGTGGAAATTAACCTGTACTTTTTGAACTGACTGATTATTTCAGTACACGAGAAATGTTATCAGCGTAATCGAAAGATCCTACCAACTTGGCCGGCAAAGTTACGTTCACATACCTTTCCAGGGTTCTTTTACACGTCACAATCCTCATGTGGAGCGACGGTTTTACTTCCTCTCCAAAGTAAGCTGTGCTACGGAATGTTATCGTACAAGAAAAATCTGTCGATCTCGTCTGGTTTTGAACCCACGAGTCCTGGGGCGAGTACTTTATCCCAAGAGCACAAAGGTTGACTCCCCAAAAGTAACTGCGCGCAGTTCTCTCAGAGATGATACCCAGCTGTAGTAAGACGGTGGATCGCGGGAAAGGGAGGTAATGGAAGGATGTGCTTGACATAGAAGAGAAAAAAAAAAGTAGTAGTTTTTTTAGGAGCCCATCTTGTGTCACCGTATTGTTTTATTCAGATGTGATTACGTAACACCTCAGTGACAATCAGAAACAATTGTTGGGGGATGTATTCGAAAAGCTAGCGTGGGTAAATCATATGATCGTGGACGGTTCCAAGGTCAACCTCAAGAACGTGGACAAATTTTCCATTAGATTAAATCTGATAAGAATGGGTGTTTTTGTTTAAGGACCATCACAGAAGAAAACATAAGGTCTACTAGATTAGCGCAATCATCAAATTAGGTTTGGCTATGTTTTTACACACACAAAAAAGTATTATTCTTTTTAGTGTATGACAACACTATCAGCCGCTTCTGTGGCCGCATGGTCTAAGACGCTACTCTCACAATAGATTGGACTTACAAAGATCGAGGCTCTATCTCGGTCGACCCACCTCGGTGGCGTAGTTGGCTAACGCGCTTGTCGTGTTGAGATCGACTGCTGAGGACGGGGAGATCGAGGTTAGAATCTCGGTCGGGTGAACTGGGGGGGGGGGTTCCCAAATGGTTTTCCACTCTCCCTCCACGCAAATGCGGGTTCATTTCCTCTAATTCAACCTTTCCAATTCCTAAATCCATTAACGTAATTAGTACTTAAAGCGTATAACCCGAACGGGTAGTAAGACGCGGTGCTAAATATTATTATTATTATCTCGGTCGAGTGTATTGAGGGTGGATTTTCCTAAATGCTATTCCACTCACCCTCCACGCAAATGAGGGTACACTTCCTCTAAATTTAACCATCTTAATCCAAAAACACTTTAGTATATAAGCGTGCAATCTGATCGGGTAGTAAGACGAGATGCTAAAAAAAAAAGTGTTACAGATACAGCCATTTATAGGTACAGTACGTCTCTCACTTGTATTAAATACAGTTGAAAAATGACACATAGACACGGGAATCTAACCCGGGACATTTGACTTACCGAGTAAATGCTGTAGCGTGGACCGATCCAAGATTGGTCCCAAGCTGCCGGTGGCTGTGCTGTGATTCAACGATAATTCTAGGAGATGATGGCCATAACAGATTCTGTCCAAAAGAATGACTCTTGGCAACGGGATTCCTGGATAGCTCAGTGGTAAGGCATTGCTGCGCTAAGTCAAAGGTACCTGGTTCAATTCACGGGTTCATGTGTCATTTTTCAACTAATTTATATTTAATTAACTTGAAAGAAAAACATTTTAGTCTGGAGTTTAAAATTTAGTTTGATAAATAAGTAGAAGCTCCAGTATAGAAAACTGTGATCAACGACCAAAGGGTCCGTTGTGCTGACCACGTGACACCCTATATCAGCAAATGTTGGCACTATCATCGCTAACGGCGGTAGGTTCTCGGTCAATATAGATCGATTGTGGGCTTTCGTCATGAAGTTTTTTTTTATCACAACTTATTTAGGGATTTGGTGTAAGAAAATATACTGGCCTTAACTTACTTCACCCAAATAAAGACATTATTATATTTGAAGGTCCCTGTTGTTAATAACATAACCTATGTTTGACGTCAGTAAAAGTACTATTAAGAGCACCAATCAACTCTTTGATACAGTTGGCTAGAAATCGTAAATTTACAAGAAAACTATTGCACATGGGTAAAGAGTTTATAGAAGTTCCTATTGTTGAAATAGTAAATGATATTTGGATAAAAGCCGCATTGAAAATGCCATTTTTGACCATTTTATTAACAAACTCTTATCTCTACTTTTTCCTAAAAAAAAAAATCTATCCTCTAAGTCCGTGTGGTTCAAATACTAGTTCCTCGACTGTTCGTATACAGCGCCACGTGACTTATACTGCACGTTTCAAAACGATGATCTCTTGTTTTCCATTTCCCACACACAAACACTGTCAAATCCCTGACCTTCGACTATCTGAGACTTGCTTCAACAGGGGACTATATCAATATTTTGTGGGTAAACAAAAAAAAGCATACTAGTTCAAAATATTTTTTTTAAAGAGTATACGTATGCTTTGGAACAACCAATGTTTGCCACGGTCGAGACAGTTGAGGCGCTATACCCGAGAGACTTTGATTTGATTACCGTTGCAGTCAGAATCCGAACTTAACACGGTGTAGAAGCAGGAGGGGGTGGTGTGACTTGGGAGTTATTTATATATGTGGTCTTAGATGACAATAGCTCTACTCGTGTATTTAAATAATTGTTACGAAAAGTTTTTTTAGGCAGATAGTCAATGTCTTAAAAAAAAAGCTTGGAGTTTAGTTAAATAATGTCGATCTATGTGTGTGTTATTTAGCACCCCGTCTTACTACCCGTTCGGGTTTTACACCTATGTACTATTTACACTAATGTGTTAGGAATTAGGAAGGTTAAATTTAGAGGTAGTGTACCCACATTTGTGTGGAAAGAGAGTGGAAAACTTTATGAAAAACCTTGCACCCAAATGGTATTGAACCCTGATCTCGTCACAGTCTGGTCTAACACGAGAGTAACGCTTTAGACCATGCGGCCACCGGGAAGCGTTTAAAGATGATAGACCCCTCCCCCTCTCCTGCACCCTCTTCACTATTTACACTAAGCAAGCAAGTCACAACAGACGGAAAAGATAAAAGCCCATTGAGACATTTTTAAAACTGGTTTTAATTTCATGTCCGATTTTTTTTTATTGCCCCGCCTTTCCCATAAATTGAAGGAATGTATCGTTTCTCTAGGAGCTTGTTTCAATATTGCTACTTACAAGCTACAACTGTTAATACTCCTGCCTATTAGTCACTATTTGATTAAACGTTCAACCCACTTTGGTGGCCGATTGGCTTAAAGCAGTGGTTTTCAACCTGGGGTACGTATACCCACTTGGGTACGTGAAAACATCTTAGGTTGTACGTAAAATAAAATAGTATAAGCATCAATGTTTTATTAACTCTGATATTTTTCTTCTACGTCTAGAATAAAGGTAATGAACGGTTTTATTTGAGGGGTGGGAAAACAACGTAAGAATGGATGTCGAGTCATCGCCCATACCAGCCAATGATTGGCTCTTCAGACCATAATAATACCGTTGAGGACTTAATAGGGCTGTACAAAGTAACACACTTCAAGTCTACTAGGATTTTAACTACCCCTCCCCCCCCCATTCTAAAATATCTATAAATTTGAGATTAGACCCATAGACCACAAGAAATAAAAATAAATAAAAGAGTTTGTTAACATTCAACTTAGGGTTTAGTACGGAATGTATCGGCATTCCCTTTAATTGACTCAACAACATAAATTTGAAATACGCTAAAAAAATAAAAAATCTCTCAGTCTAGGTATGAACCATCAATGTTTGCTTTACAGTCGGAAACGATAGCACTGAGCTAACTGTATTGGTGGTTTATATTAACTATATACACATTATAAGGTTTGTTCCATTCAATCAAGTGTTTATTATTGCTAAAAATACCACCCTCTCTTGTCCGCCTGTTGGCTAAGTAAGTAGAACTTGTGCTTACAGTGCCAAGGGGCCCGGTTTCGATTCCTGGTACGGGCAGAATTTTTCTATTCTCGCACAGGGTTTTTTCCCTGTGCGAGAACGGAAAATAGTGCTTGGAGGACTGGCCTGTTTTGCTCCCACGGCACAGATGTGGAGGAAGGGGTGGATCTAGACATGACTGAGGCGAAAGGTGTCTTTACAAGTTGACGTCATCTACTAGTGATGGTCCCATTTGATCGACTCGGGCTGGGGAACCAACACTAACTATAAACAAGGGAATGTTGGTCGTTGTATCAGTTTGCAGATAGTTCTTGAAACAGTTGGACGCTTTGAAGTTTGTGTCTAAACATGGCCATAGCTTGCGTTACATTTTGTGAGGTTATGCTTCACGAATATCAGGTTCGTAGAAGAAATATATAATACATTTCTTTTGTAATTAGTTTGGGGTAGTTTAGAATAAATGTTGGTTATTTTCCTGAGACACTGTTCAACGTTTGACAATAATTAGAGTTAAACATAAATATATATCAAAACAATGGAGCAATTTACAGTTAAAATAATTAACATAAATAGTCAAAACTTATTTATAAAGTTGAAAAAATCATTATTTAAGGCATATAATATTTCATTAATGGCAATGTATATGAAAGCACGATGGATAATAATATTTACTTGAAAGCTAATCCAATAATTTTAATCAAGTTTTGCCTTTTTTTACTATTGACAATTTTATGGTTTTATTGTATATTTTTGTTAATTCATTGTACTGATTTTATTATAACATTTGTTCTTTTGATTCCAATTATTGTCAAATATCAAGAACTGAACATTGTCTCAGGAAAGTTTGAGGTAGCTTTTAAACACCATACAATCCACTTCAGTGGTCGAATGGTCTAAGGCGTGACTCTCGCAATAGACTGAATTGCCGGAGATTGGGATTCGAATCGCAGTTGGGTGGTTTTCCACTCTCTCTCTCCTCCAAATTCAAATTTCCTTACACTTAGTACATGGACCCGAATGTGTAGTGCTAAGAAAATGAATCGATGATATGTAATTTAACTTACAAAATGTACTATTTTTTAACCATAAAGGTGTGTTTTAAGATTCTTGTTAATTTGACTTGTGTATTTAATTTCAGTTTGGTCAAAAGAGAATCCTCAAATTCATATATGTTATAGATAGGTAGGCTATATTTAGTTTGGGGAGTAAGTTTTTCTAACTCAGGATGAACAAACAACATTATATTACATTCCTTGGGAGATAAGATACAATATAACTTCAGCCTTGTTTTCTATAATCGGTTAATTGCATATTAATATTTTGACCCGTTCTTCACACCGGGTAGCCCTAGGACTTTGAACGTCTTTCCTTTTACAAAAAAACCTGAGTTAATTATGGTGGTCAATAAATAGAATCTTACCTAACTCACAAATTGAGTGCACCAGCAAACGCAATTTTTCCCACCCCTGAGCTCCACGATCATAAGATAAGTGAGACGAATTAATATTTTATGTTTAGCATCGCGTCTTAGCCGCTTTGGTGGCCTCATGGTCTAAGGCGCCACTGCAATAGTTTGCCGATAAAGTGGTGTGTTGAGGGTGGCTTTTTTTTATATGGTTTCCCCACTCCCTCCTTACGCAAATGCGGGTACATTTTCCTCTAACTTAACCTATGTAATTAGTAGCCTACATAAGCGTATAACCCAAAGCGGTAGCAAGACACGGTGCTAATTAAAAGCACTACGTCTTACTACCCAGTCGGGCTGTACGCGTATTTTACTAATGTGTTGGGGAATTGAGAAGTTTACCCCTCATTTGCGTTCAGTGATGAGAAACCACCTCTCCACCAGTAAGCCTGAATGAGATTCAAACCCCGATCTCCCAGTCATCGAGGATTTTGAACAAAATTTGTAATGTTTTTGCACATGTTATATAAGGTTCACTAAGATGTCAGTAGAAGTAAATTTTAATTATTATGTAGCTACTTTCTATCTTAATCAGACTGTAGAATTTCCTCTTACAAATGAACATTTGGAGCACTTTATAAATTAGATTCATTTTGCGGTCGACATTTTAGTATTTTATAGCTATTGATAACTTTACCGGTTGTGTTAAATGTGGTGTCTCTCCTCTCATGGCGGAAACAAACAGCTTAGAAGCTTAGGAAGAGAGAGGATGTTAAATAACGATGAGTTACATACCCTGTACTCAGATCTCGGAGATTACCGTGGACAGGTCATGCAGTGCGAAAGGGAGGATAACATTAGAATGGAGCTGAAAGAGATAGTGTATTGAGGTAGACTGGATATAACTACCTTAAGAAAGGTGGCGAACTTTTGAGTCCCTAATGCCATAATAAGGTATTTATAATACCTATCAAAATTGACAGCTGCAGATCTCTTTAACTTTCCGTATAAATACACCATTGAAAGACCAGCCTTTTTTTTAGCTAAAGGCACACTGAACGACGCGCTAAAATATTCCAGGTACACCATTGGTTTTTTTTAAAGAGAGATTTTATCATTAAGAAAAATAGGTATTTAGTTAAAATCATGTAGCAATTTAAAAAACAAATTACGTGGCCCATCTGCTGACACTCTGTGGCACAAAGGTTGCGAAACGATGTCTTAATATCATTTGACCTCCGAAGCGGCCTCGTGTTAAATTAATTAGTATGGTGTGCATAAATTACTACGATGAATGAGACAATCTTTGTATTAATGCCTGAGTAGTGTGTGTGTGTGTGTGTGTGTGTGCGCGTGTGTGTGTGTGTGTGTGTGTGTGTGTGTGAGATCATAACTAAAGTTAAGACGCCGTGATTGTTTAGGATTTAGCTAGTGTAAAAGTCATGTGCTGATATGTCTTTCAAAAAGTCTACGTTAAATACCTCAACTATAAAAAAAAAGGGGGAATTCAAACACTACATGCCAGGGCTGATAGGCAAAGAAATTAGTTTGTTTTAAGTGGTCTTTAGACTGGTTGTTTTATGTTTATTTAACAAGGAGGCGTAACACCTGTAATGGGTTTTTTTCCTTAATGGTTTTCCACTCCCTCCATTTCCTCATTCTTAACATATAGCTTGAACAGCTATGGCGAAAAAAAACCAACTGAAAATCTTACACACAAAAAATTATTTCCTGGTCCTTTAAGAAAAATGATCGATGTTTGCGATACGTCTTCTGTTTTGTCCGCGCGCGGTTAGTAAGACTCGGAGGCGCATACAAACAAACAAAAATAATGGAAACCCTCTCGGATACAAAATTTGTATTAGCTGGTTGTTTGTCAAAAAGGACAGCTGTGGACGCGCTACTCTCGCAGTAGGGGAGATTCGAGTGTTCTGAGATTTTTTTTTTCTTTTTTTTTCTTTCTTTTCTTTTTCTTTCTTTTCTTTCTTTTCTTTTTCTTTCTTTCTTTTCTTTTTCTTTCTTTCAAAAGTAGTTTACCACTCTCTCTCCCCCATGAAAATGTGGATATATTTTAAAATCAGATAACCTAACAGCTTGATTAACCACCTGTTAGAAGCGATTGCGAGTTTGTTGGAAACTATAGGTACTATCAATACTTTGTTGAGACTTGGAATGGACACGCAGTATCGAAAATAAAAAGCTGTCTCGCCGTGAATGGTAATATGAAGGTCGTAATTCTATTTCCATGACAGGTTGGTCAGACGAGATGTCTTGTAACGGCGTCTCATCAAAAATTATCGCGGATTAGAAAGTTACTGCTATCAAGGTAAACAGACGGGATCTTAAGACTACAAGGTCTCTCGTTTGAAGAACGCCCAAATGCCAAACTGATTAAAATCTATAATTAAACATCTGACGGGTCTTGAGAGCAGGCTTATTTGATATTTTATAGTAAGGCCAAGAACTTTATCTTTTTTTCTTTTTTTTTAAACTATTCATCACCGCGTATTACTACCGGTTCAGGTTATATACATGTATAATAATTCTAAGGAAGCATTTTCGAGGTAATCTACCTACATTCCTGTGTAAGGAGGGAAAAAAATCCGCAATAGACCTAAATGAGATTCGAACCACCATCAACAGTCCCAGTCTATTGAGGCAGTAACACCTTGGACCAGTGGTTCCCAAACCCTGGGTCGCTGGAAGGTATTGAATTATTATTTTTTTCTAAATTTTATGAAATATTATAATTACGAACACTTATCAAACTGGCACATCATAAATAATTATTACTGCATTCAACATTGACAATAGAAACAGTTTTTAAGACCTCTTGTGCTCGGGAATCGAGCCAGGCCCAGCTCAGTTCCCGGCTTGCATATGCGTTTGTGCGCGCGCGAGGTATGAAAGTAATTAATATTTAGCACCACGTCTTACTACCCGTTCGGGTTATACGCTTTAAGTACTAATTACGTTAATGGATTTAGGAATTGGGAACGTTAAATTAGACGAAGTGAACCCGAATTTGCGTGGAGGGAAAGTGAAAAACCATTTAGAAAAAACCACCCACAGTTCACCCGACCGAGATTCGATCCTCGATCACCTCGTCCTCAACAGTCGAGCTCAACACGACAAGCGCGTTAGCCAACTACGCCACCGAGGCGGGCGGTATGAAAGTAAAAGGGAAAAGAAAAGACCTACAATATGTCAGAAATGTGTGCAGTGCATTCGTATTTGAATTATCACTCGACATTTTCCGAGGACAAAGTTTCTTGTAATCTGTGAAGCCATTCTAAAATGGTCAGAAACGTTCTTTTTCAATGCAGTTTTCTATCCAAATATTTCAAAAATGTTCAGTATTAGTTATTTCTATTACTGTTTAATTAGAAATGATCCTCGTGCAATAATGTTCGTGTAAAATTACGATTTCTAGCCGAATGTATCACAGAGCTGATTGGGACGCTGTTAAAAGGTTATTTGCTTACTTTTGTGAAACAGGATTTTCAGGTCTTGTAACAATCTATATCCTCAATTTGATTTGCGTTGTACTTTGCCTATCGCCATAAGATTCAAACTCGTAGAGGTTATCTACTAAATGAACCAGAATCATGGTTGTCACTGAAAAAAAATATTTTTTTTTTTATCCACTCACTGAACATTGTATAAAGTCACATTTTCTATAAAAATGTGTACCTTACATTTAGTTTGATTATTAAGTTGTTGAAATAATACTGTGTTTGTTATTTAATAAATACTAATGAGAAATATAAACTGTATGTAATGAATGACCCTTTAGGTCACCAAGTTGGGAAAATATTATAAATAAGGTCGCGGTCAAAAAAGTTTTGGAAAACATTTTGCGTTGGACCATGCGGCCGCGGGCCAGCTATACTCCATTCACGGTAAGAATCACTCTCTGAAAGGTCTTTTTTCCTACCAATATCCTACTATATAATAGATTTCTGGTAGGGGAAGAGGCCTTACAGAAAACAATTCCTACGCGGAACAGACTTTAGTTATTGATTGCACGTAATGCAATCAGCGTAAATAAAAATAAAGGGGACACTATACGGACTGCAATAAGTCTAACGTTTGTGTTTATTATGAGTGATTGACCTGTTATTGTACAGTACCTCTTGTTCTTGCAGGTGAAATGGCAGTCATGTACCTGTTTACAAGGTATAGGTTCAACTGGGACGAGGTGGATTTCAGCGTGTTCTCCACGTACAGCATGGTCACAGGACTCGTAGGTGAGTCATATCTGTCCAAAGACCCAAATCACCCTGCACCTCAATGATCAAAGTACCTTACGGACCAATACACCTCAATGATCAAAGTACCTTACGGACCAATACACCTCTCAATGATCAAAGTACCTTATAGACCAATACGCCTCAATGATCAAAGTACCTTACGGACCAATACACCTCAATGATCAACGTACCTTATAGACCAATACACCTCAATGATCAAAGTACCTTACGGACCAATACACCTCAATGATCAAAGTACCTTATAGACCAATACGCCTCAATGATCAAAGTACCTTACGGACCAATACGCCTCAATGATCAAAGTACCTTATAGACCAATACGCCTCAATGATGAAAGTACCTTATAGACCAATACGCCTCAATGATGAAAGTACCTTATAGACCAATACGCCTCAATGATCAAAGTACCTTATAGACCAATACACCTCAATGATCAAAATATCTTGCTTTTTAAAATTACCATTTTCTTGTTTCCTATTCTAGATAGACACATGCTACCACAGTCTTGGCAGAAATACGCCTATTTTTGTGAATAAGCCATATAGCATAAGTTGTAGATGATTTATAATTAAATACTTTAAGATAAACATAATAATTTTTGTGACACCATAGGACTATTTATGGTTTTTGTTTCAACATAATATCTTTAAAGCTCACTGAGTAAAACTTAAATTCATTAACAAGGAAAATCCTGATTTGGAATTTGGCCTGCTGTGATGTGATGTCTATCTACTGGATTAAGGTTCGACAGTAAAAATTTATTTAGCGATCTATAAATAATGATTGAAAGCATTACAATGTAAGAGTTATAAGGGATCAAAAGTACTATTTTATGCTTTTCATTTACCATTATTAGTTTAATATATTATTATATGAGAGTGGAATTTAGTATAATTGGACTATGTTATAGATTTTGTTAACATCTTAGTAATTCTGACTGTCGAATGACCTAAAAGATACCTGGGCATGTGGAAAAATGATTATTGGGTTATATTTTCGCAGAGGGAGAGTGAAAAACAACACTCGACCGGGATCGAACCACGATCTTCCCGTCTTTGGCAGTAAAGTCTATTGCACCTTAGACCATGATGTCAATGATAGCTAAATAAAAGGCTATGTAATTGACTACTATGTTCAAGTTAGTCAGTTAGAAGACATTAAATACCTCTAATAAAAAATGAATTCTAAGTTTAACTTTATTGTCTGTATAATTGATTTTGTTATAATATTCAAGTTTTCATCACAGGTAAGAACTTAGGCGGGGGGTTTGCCGCAGTTGCTTTAAATATTCCACTGATTATTTAGTTTAGATCAAAACTGTCAAATCTCCCTTTACATGTGTTAGGGGCAGCTTGAGGTCTGAGGGAAACAGGTCTTCACGCCCTTGGCTGGCACACCTATATAGATTACCTCTGATACAATGGTTGATGTTATCAGGGACTATCATCTCGGTGGGGCTGTTCAGCCACACGTTCAAGATGGACGACGCCATCATCGGTGTCCTGTCCTGCCTCAGTAAGATACTCTCCAGCTTCGTGTACGCCTTCGCCACCACCAATTGGATGATCTACCTAGGTACGTCTATTTATCATAAATACAAGATTTTACCACCATTAACTGGAGAATCTAATTAAATAACTATTAATAGAATTTCAGATTATGTTAACTGTAGGGTTTCAGTAAAATGAAATAAACTTATGTGACAAAAAGCTTTATATAGATCTGAAACTCTTGACGTTTGTTTTTACAGCTCCTTTAGTAGAACTACTAAACGGCACATCTTTCATAGCCATGAGGTCGATCGCCACAAAATTGGTTCCTGCTGATGAACTAGGTAAGTGAGCTTGGAAGAAATATTGAACCACTTTTACGGGTTTTGCTTTTTTTTACACCCTCTCAATACCCGTTAGAGTTATACCTATATAAATGAAATGTACTAATGAGGTAGGAAAGACATTTAGAGGGAAATATACCTACACTTGTGTTGAGGGAGTGAAAAACCTTACCGAGTTTCAAACCCTGATCTGTCTATTGAGATAGTGATGCCTTTGATCATGCAGCCACTGAGACAAGTGTTGATAAATTTAAAGTATGAATAGTACCTTAACTACATAACAAATTTAATGAATCGTTTAATTTCTATAGAAAGGATGCCATACATTGCAAAGAACACACACGATAGTACCGTTTCTCTTGTGGTTTGTTTTAATTATATAACTATTCAAAATGATCAAAGTTTTGTCATTATTCAATTTTCCAATCGCCATATGTAGAAATATACATGTAAGGTCACAAAACAAATAACATAATTTAGAGAGAAAACAACACTCACAGTCCACAGGCCTTTCCCCTATGGCTGGAGCAAGTTTCTAAAGCACCAAAGTATTCATTTTCTTATAGACATTTGGAGATCTTTCTAGGAATACAAACTTTTTGTTGTGATGATCACTATGTTATTTAAAGGTATTGATAATTTATAGCACAAATGACAGCACTGCAGATCACATGACCTGATGTATGAATACATTGAGATAGATCTAATAACTTTTTTTTTCAGGGAAAGTTAACTCCTTGTTTGGCGTGTGTGAAGCTCTGATGCCTCTAGCGTATGGCCCCATGTACAGTCTAGTGTACGCTTCCACAATGGACACCGTCCCAGGAACCTTCTTCCTTTTAGGAGGGGCCCTCACTGCGCCTGCTGTATTCATTTTCATGCAAGTAGTCCCTTGGACTAATGTGAACAATTAACTAATAACATACTACTTAAGATAGAAAATAAATGTGGTACTACACAACTGATTGATTATAACAGCAAGTGGCTTATAAACTTGAACAGACAGAGCCTCTCTTAGGATGTTAATTCGTCACTGTGAAATCCAGGGCCTATTATTATTAGCACCGCGTCTTACTACCCGTTCGGGTTATACGCACTTACGCTAATGTGTAATGGTAGGGTGATTGTGAGATGAAATGAAGGACCTACATTTTAACGTGGAATCCGAACCACGGTGGAGGCCTGGCATTCCACACATTCACAAGATGTCTTGTCAGAGGTGTAGGAAGGGTTTGGAAATCCGATAAATCTGTGCCGGGACTCCAGGACCTGATGCAGGTACGATTGAGATAAGGTTTCGAGTTAGTACATAGTCAACCCTCAATATCTCAGACTTCAGAATGTTGGCAGTGTAATGCAGGGGTCTGGAGATCTTGCACAGCATTACTACCCCTCCCATCTTGCCTCTGTACACACAGGACAGTATCTAGATAATTTGTACTCTCCTTCTTTCCCATTACAGTAACTAGCAGTGTTATTAGTATGAGTCTTCTTAACTAATATTTATTGTTTACCACATCACATTAAAGTATAATATTACTTTCCTTTAGTAGAAGTTATAATGAGTTGATTAGTTTGGAACAAAGTTTTCAACCTTTGCTACATTTTATTTTGTTGAACGATCTGTAAACTTGTTTTAGTTGGGGAAATATAGTTTGAATTAGGAGGGATAGCCAGCACACTTACTTCACAAACACATTTTTAAGGACGAGCTTTCACTGTCACAGATTGTTTCTTCAGGTCCATGATTTAGATTATTGCTGTTTTCGAAACAATCATTGTAGAGTTTATTAGATATTTTAGGCAAAAGTAGTAAATCCATCTTTCATACTTAGACAAATAATTGGTAATATTAGGAAAATGGAGGAGCACAAATAAAAACACTAAAACATATTTACACACACTTAAATATTGCGATACTTCCTCAGGAAGTGTAATTAAACAGGATGTCTTCAGTGACGCCAACTTGATTGGTATTATAGTATGGATGTTTCTATATTAAAAACGCTTGACAGCCAAATCAACAAACCACTTTGCTGGCTTCGTTTAATCGATGACATATTCATGATGTGGACAACTGGCCAAGACAACCTAGCTCCTTTTTGGCTCTGAAGTTCACCTCAAATCAATACCACGACCAGGCAACATTTCTTGATGTAGACATTAGGCTGTCAGATGGACACTTCAAAACCTTGATACATCTAAAACCCACTAATAGACAACACTATCTGCATTTTGATAGCGGCCATCCATTCAACACTAAAAGATCTATCCCATACAGGGTCACCGCATCTCCTCAAATCCAGAAAGTCTTTAAAACCACCTGGGAAGCCTTTGCAGAGAGAATATACCCTAAACTTCTCATTAATAATTTATATCGCTAGTGACTAATTACTACCCAGGCCTACAAAATATTGGCGTCAGGTTTTCAAGCAGTCCTTGTGTATAAACAGCCTCCATCACTTAGAAATCTTTTGGTACACCCTAAACATAAAAATGAAAATCACACGACCTTCATTCAAACACAAGGCTCTCAATCCTGTAACACAACAGCAACAGCTTGCAAAACCTTCCAAATACATCACTAACTCCATCAAAGGCATTAACTAGAATGCCAAAAATGTACTGCACAAAATGTTGGACTCACCCCTGAAACTCTTGGTAAAGGAATGACTGGACACTGCCATGATACGAAAACCACAGTTTCAGCACATGACTTCACCCATAACCTCAACTTTGAGAAATGTAACACTGTCGGGGCGTTAAAATCATTTTAACATGATACAATGTAACATGTCTCAGTTAAGAAAATGGGAACTGGTACATCAATGTATCACAGTCTAGAAAACCACCCAACCTAAATATTCACTAATTTCAACCCAGGAGCTTACACCAGCACCACCTACCATCCAGAGTAATAGAGAAACATTAAGGGAATTTCAACTCCACCAGAGAAGTTTTCATCCGTAACAGTTAAGCATCACTGAATACATCCTCTTTAGTCTAATTACTACTAATTCCTGAGGAAGATGCTATAAGAGCATCGAAATATTTGAGTGTGTGTAAATATGGGTTAGCGTTTTTTACTTTTATTTGTGCTCTAATCATTTGTTTCTGCTCTGCACTTTATTTCATATATATAATACTAAGACAAATAAAAATTGAGAAAGTGTTCCTTCATCTGGATACAGCCATCATTAGTCTGTGTTAACATTCTGTTTATCTGTTGTGGTTCCCGAAAAGGAGATTTTGAAGCTCTACTTGCCGGTTTTACATCAATGTTCTATTTTACCTTCAGGTGGATGTACACAGTGCACAAGAAGCTCGAGAAAAACAATCAACTGGATATAAATGGGACAAAGAGAGGTGACGGCGAGCTGACCAACATCCCTCTCCCCCAGGCGAATGGAAAAACAATGCAGATGAATGGCTTCGACAAGAAATGTATCCCAGAATCGGATGAAAGTAACATTCCAGAGCTGAAAGTGTGTGTGATGAAACACGGCATAGAAAACAAAAGTTTTGTTTTAGATAAAGACAAATGAAAGGTCTCTAGGTACATTCAAACAGTATTATCTATGTATATAAAATAAAGAAGGCTGTGGTTGTTTTAATTATCTAGGTCAATCTATGAGCTCCAATGACAATGATGTTGAAAATTTTCTATTTAGCCTGTTTATAAAGGTTTGTTTCTTGATGTAAAATAAAAGTCTTCCTTGAAATTCACAAAAGAATTTATCAGTAGTTGAAGTGGTTAAGTTAATTATAATTAGACAATGCTTCCAGACTCATGTCTTCAATTATTTTTTACATGTTACAATACCCTTTTAATCTTGAGATTGCTACCATTACAAAAGTGCCACCTGCCGTGAATGGTGATTCTTAGTTTGATATACCACTCCAAGATTGAACCATAGTGTGTGTGCTATATTGCCTTAACTGCATTAGAGTGGAATGAAGGCCTGATGAAGTGGAAATGTTTGGTCTAGAAACACTAAAAGGACGCATCTATATAAAGATGATGGCTGTTTAGGTGCCATGTGTATATAGTTACTCTAGTGTGTTGGTATGGAAAACAATCCTTAATGAACCTGCTAATGTGTGTGTATATATATATATGCCAATTCATGTATCCTAATTATTCATTGTACCATGATATGGCTCCAGGCTCTGACTGTAATAATCTTAAAGAATACACTATTTTAATAAATTGAAATTGGCTAGCGAGGAGATTTTAAAAGGTGTATGTATATCTTGTAGATGGAATTTATTACAAACTGCCAAGTACTTAGGTTAGACTATTGTGGATAGTTTGTGTAAATGTACTGTTGAAATCGATAACCTCTGGAACTTGAATGTTGTACAGAAGAATCATCCTGTATTATCTATGTGAATAAATCTGTTGAGTTGATAAAACTCTTTATTATATCCTAGCAGGCCGGTTCTTAGATATATTTTAAATGAACACCCACCTCTCGGTAGGTTGTCCCTGTATTCCCATGTCTGTTTGTGTGTATCTGGATGGAGATTTTGTATTGCTTTGCTCAGCCCTTGCAATAAGATACACTGTCTATTGCTCGTTCACTTGATCAGAACAATTTGAGCTCAAGTGAGTTATTTACTACCATGATGGGAGGGATATCAACCACACTTTATTGATAAGTCTATCACATTTAATAAAGCTGAAGATTTGGTCAAAATTTTCTAAGCTACTTAAAACACTGTTGTCGAAATATATTATGGTAGATATTTTATGTGCTTCATATTTAATTATCTCTATATATAATTGGTAGGCACTTCCGTTTTGTAAGTTTATTTAACTAAAGTTCAGGCAGATGCCCCTACTAATTTCTTGTACCTGAAATGTTCCTATCTCCACTGACTGGAGATCCTCTAATTTGGCTTTCCTAATTTCCCCCCTATGGTTCAGTGAGGCATCTTCTGGTAACACATGTAATAATTTGGCCTGGCAGGGTAAGGTGCCAGGATTGATCTGAATGGCAAGGCGTGAATGTGGCCTCCACCATGGCTCTGATCCCACATTAAACTGTAGGTCCTCCATGCTAATAATAATTTTACTGTAATGATGAGGATTGAAACCTAAGTACCCACATTTGTGTAGAGGAGAAAACATTCTTCCTGCTATCAGCAGTCTAGTCTAATAACACACCATTTGAAAGTGGGTAATTCAATGTATTTATTCTTTGCACCTCTTATGTCTGCTAGTTCATATTAATAATGGTTTAACTAACCACAAATAAAAGATTAGGCAGAAATGGTATCCAACCCATCCTAATAAATATATGGTTTTAAATCATCCATAAGGTGTGCAATGGCCAATAAAAAGAAAATTAAGTTTCCCCTTCCCTCAAAATCAATTATATGTTGTAAATGAAATAAATATTAATTAATGGTAAACAAATATAGCATAGGTTTTATTTAAAAGTAAACTGTTACTTGATAATTTACTAACTTGGTACTATTTTTCATATTTCTTTTGCAGTTGAACTCTTGAAATAATGTACATGTAACCCGTTGGGTTGTCCCATTTTACCATAGATAAACCAATACACCAAAAGATCCTACAGCACAAATTGACAGCAGACTAAGTAGGCTCGTTTAAACATCTCAATTTTTTTTAATATGAAAGAGGCCATGAAGCAATTTCAATTAATATCTTAACATTTACACAAAATTGATCGCAACATACACTCCAGTTGTATTATACATATTTATATTAGGCTTCAGTGCAAGGGCTTCAAATGCGTGAAATTTATTTTAAATTAAAAACACTGCACCAGACAAAATGTATATCTAGGAGGAAAAAAAAAACAACAGAACATACATATTTCCTTTACAAACATACTAACAGAAGCTGTTGAAATATGGTTTTAAAAAAAAACATTTCAGCATAGTCTTGCAATTTGAAACATCAATTTTAATTGTGAGCCTAATACACAGCAACAATGTTTAATCCACCTCTTTGGGGGGGGAAAAAAAAAGCAAGTAAACTCGTTCCGTGTAAAATATTATGGCAATGTGTTTATATTACAATGAAGGAGATGTCACACCATAACGACCTGTACATAGCTAACTAACCAATAACAAACAAGAAAATTCTCTTGCTGCAAAGAATAGGAGGGGGGGGGGAACAATCATAAGAATAATATGTATAACAAATCTACACAGGAATAAGTTCAAAATCAACAGTTTATCCTACATATATTAAGTGCTCCTTAATATAAAATAAATTAAACTTCCCAAACACATTTTTGTTGCAGCAGTCAAGCTCCATTTTGTCAGGTTGCAACAAGAATGCAAGGAATGTGAATATAATATTTATTTACCTTTGTGAACTCGAGAAAAACTACTCCATTCGATTAGTATTACTTCAAACTTTTTTTTTTGTTTAATAAAATGTTGCCTTTTTGACGTTAAATTTGAAAGAGCATGTAAAAACAGAGGCCGGCCATATGACTTAATATTATATTATTTTATATATAACACAATAGAATGATAGATTTTGCTATTTTATGCATTCATATTATTTTTAAATTATTACTGAAGAATTAATTCCAACGCACTACCGAGAACTTGAGTTGCCACCACCCCAAACGTTTATCACACCCGTCATTAAGTTTCTGCACTCTAACTGGCATTGACACCACGTGGGTTAAGAACATCCACTCGGTAGTGAACTTTTTAAGGCGTGCAACAAGCCTTTTTGGCCGAACTGCTCTCGTCCGTCGGTTCCACGTGGATGGGCTTCATGTTACCAGACGGCGTGTCTTCATCGGGACTGTCCGGAATCTGCTTTTGAGACACGATACGGTAGATTTCTAAATACACACAAAAAAAAAGTGTTATGCTTATTACAAATTAATTAAAAGAATTTTAAGATATGTGGTTATTAGCTCTTTTCATATAGCCACAATTTAATATATAAAAATGAAAAAGTGAAGGCCTTGTGACATTTTGAAATTTACAAATATTTGAATAATTAATTCTCAACAAACTCACTCTACATGTTTTTTGGTTTAACCTTAGCTGTAAGTTTGCCATACTCGGTTAACAGAGTTTTTCCAGATAACTTTATATATTTACAGTTTAAATGTTTAGAGAATAGATAAAATATTATAAGCAATATTACAAGTTTTCTTATCACATTTTCCTCATCCATTAGTCACCCAGAGAATAACAGAATATTAAATCAATTTCTATTATGTTAATATAAGAACATAGTATAACCTATTTTATTAGATTACACAGGCCAATCTTTTGTTAGATTTAATTATAGAGTTCAGTTAAGTGAAAGATGCCTGTTGAAGATGTTGATATGACCTGCGCTTTACATATAGTTATGAGCTGTTCCAAGACAGAGAAGAAAACAGGGGTGGGTTCATGTTCATTTACACTAACTGAAAACTGTCCACTTATATGATTAAACACAATATAATTTTTACGCGGTTTTTACAATCTTCAATTGTCACATCCCAAAACAATGTATTTGTCTGGAAAATTTCAATCGGTTACAAAGTTTTTTTCGGCTGACCACGAAATGACAAAAGAAGATATCAGTAACTGATGTAGTCGGGGCAATATGCAAGCATGTTTAGTGGAGCGATAATGTGGTCCCGAGCACACTATCATTCCACCTTTTAACATATGACACGAGCAAACCCACGCTAGTGTCAACAAAGCATCCAAATAGCAGTCAGACCGGCCAACGTTGCTTGTTGTCGGAAATGTTGGCCAACATTGTTTCTTGTAACCCATTTAAAATGGATCACGGGAAACACAAAGGCAACATGAAAAATTGGTGCCCAACTGTTTCCGAAACAAGGGCAACATGTTGGAAAACATTGTTTCCGGGGAAATGTTTCCTAGTGCGTACTAGGCTTAATTGAATTAGTAGTATCTTAACGTATTTTACCTAAATCTTAAATTCTGTTTGGTTTTAATCAACTTTCACTAATTTAGGATATTCAAAGAAGAAGATACATTTCAAGCCTTTCACTAATTCAAGATACAAGGAGAAAGATACATTTTAGGGCCATGTGAAGCTTCAACATTTTTTATATGAATTTTAATCTTGTTAGGGTTTGTATTTTATTCAAAATTTCAAATAAAAATAGAGCCCAACTTTTGAACATATTAGAAATTATTTCTAATTTAACTTAATTAACTTAATTTAACTTTTTTTTAAGTTAATGTAAAATAGTTATTTGACTGTCATAAAAACTTGCTAATTTTGAAATAACTATGATATATTCATTTTATAAACATGGATTGGTTACCTTTTTAAAGGGACACTAATAAAGGAAAAAGAGCAAATAAGAGTGTACAAGAAACAATAAGTAAAGCTCGATTCAAGTGGTGTGGACATCTAAAATAAATGAACAAAAAAAAAAAAAAAAAAAAAAAAAAAAAAAAAAGGCAAAACAAAATTCTGGAAGGGAAGAAAATGGGACAAGATCAATTGGAAGACCAGGGATATGATGGATAGAAAGATAAAGCTGTATAAGATCAGAATATTATCCATAAGAGTGAACTGTACAAAAACAGGATGAGATTCACCGCTCGTTAACCACACACTGAAATTAAGAGTAGACATGATGATCAACTGTTTCCAGTCTGTGGCCAGGTCAATTTAGTAACATACCTCCATCTTTCTCTATACTTCCACCATTAACCCTCCTCTGTGTGCATTCGTCTTTCACTCACACACTTCCTGTTATCTGCTCTTCCCATCTCTTTCTTGGGCTCTCTTGAGGTTTTCCCCCTGTATAGTTACTTCCAACATTTTCTTTGGCATCCTCTCTTTCCATCCTCATTACATGACCATATCATCTCAGTCTTGCTTCCTCTACTATCTCATGTACTCTCTGTACCCCCACTCTTTCCCGGATAACTTCATTCCTCTGTGCTAAGGGTCCGGTGTTCAATCCTCGGTCCCGGCACAGATTTATCTGATTGCCAAACCCTTCCTTCACTTCTGACAAGACGTGTATTAAGCCCAACTTGTGAATGTGTGGAATGCCATGCCTCCATCGTGGTTCGGATCCCACGTTAAACTATAGGTCCTCCATTTCATCTCACAATCATCCTACCAGAGTAAGTGCGTATAACCTGAACGGGTAGTAAAACGCGATGCTAATAATTATAACTTCATTCCTAATCTTGTTTCTCCTCGTGACAGCTAACATGCTCCTCACAAACTTCATTCCCATGTCCTCCACTTTCCTAGTCTCTTACATTTAATGCACATGTTTCTGCTGTATTTGTGACAATGGGTACCAACTACATTCTGTAAAAAACTTCCTTACACTTCAAGGTAAGAAATGGTGAAAAAAAAGAGGAAGAGGAAGATGGAGGACTTTTTAATTATTAAACCGGCCCTGCCACAGGTTGGAGATCGTTCCTAGTGACTTAAAATTATCTCTACGATAGGATGGGAGAACAAAAATTAAAATTACTACTATATGCAAAAAACTGTCCTCAGCTATACCATACAGGTCAGAGATGAGTATTATTGTTTGTCAAGCTTTATGATGTTGGCCAACACTACCAATCTAAATAATGTTAACAAAGAGCCTAACCACAAAAGCAAAGAAAAAAAGCAGCACATAGCTAATTTTTAAAATAAATAAAAGGGATAAGTACAGTATAGTTTATAAAAAAAATCTTTCTTTAAAACGCTTTATAAAATGTATATGAAATGGAAACAAAATAAAAGTTAGAAAAGATATGGTATGGCAAAAAGTTAACGCCATTTTAATTCATAATTAAGAGAAAATAAAAGTTGATCTTTGTTAAGATAGTTTATTGAATTCTCGAATCCTTAATAACCTCAAGTATTGAAGAGCCCCATACCTAAAAGCAATTTTCATAACTTTACAAAATAATATTTTTTTTTAGAAAATAAAAAAGCCTTCATTAATGTAAACGCCAGTGAATGCAGAATAAATGCGAACCTGTTCACACTCAAGTCACTGGCAACACTGCTTGCGGACACTCTCGGTATTCACCGTCGGCTTCACATCAATAGGCTCCACGTTTTGAGGTCTGATCGTGTCCCCCTCAGGAGGGTCTCTGATTTGCTTCTGAGACACGATCCGATAGATTTCTGCCATACCGCGTGGTTAAAAGAATTAGGGGGGGAAAAAAAGAAAAAAGAGAAATGTTACAAAAAAATAGAAACCAAAATTAAGAGTGGAAGAACAAAAAAAAAGTGTTTAGTGACTAGATTTTCAAGAGGTTAAATCAAAAAGAAGAAAACAAACTATTACGTATGACATTCTGACTACTACCAAACTATGACAATTGTATTCTAATCTAGGAATAAAATAGGTTGCCCATTAAAGCTCACACTGAGCAAAATTCAAAATAAAAATATACTAAACAAAAATTCAACTGAATTACAAAAATATTGTAACCAAGGGCCAATTTCATAGAAACTAAGTACACCTCAAGTGCGATACTATATTTTAAATACAGGACCAGAATGGAAAGGGCCAGTTTCATATGGCATGAGCCATCTAAACTTAGGTAGGTGCCCTCTTGTATTAAGTATTGTGCCGCACTTGAGGTGTACTAAGTTTGATTATGAAACTAACCCTAAATAATCTAAATTAATGGATGTGTGGAGGTTGAAAATATTCCAATAATGATCACAGTGTGAGAAGCCCAGCCGAATTAAATATACTAAATATTTCTGAGGCTACATAAATATGTTAATATTTTTGTTGTTGGTTTAGGTAATAAGACATTAGTGAGTATTTAACAAGTTAAGACAATACATAAAGTTTGCAAAATCCTTTGGTGTAAAAAACACATTCATGAAATCTTAATGTAAATAACACAACATGACCAAAATGAAAGATAAATGCGCATTTAGCAGTTTATTATTTTGAGGCAAGCTTCACAAACCCCCAGTTGAAGGTAAGAGCAGTAACTAACAATTACCTGGCTGACGCTGGAGTATTTTATTATTTCATTTATAAATTTAAAATAAGTTTCTACAAAGTTTGATTTGGTTGAGCTGCCATTTATATATATATATTTAAATAACTACATTGCAATATACCTTGGTGGCTGAATTATTGGATAAGTGACTCAAGAACACAACCTAATGGATTGGAAATATACTTACTCAAGTTGCAATATTTCTTCTTGGATTGGCAGCCGTTGAACTTAAAAAACTGCCAAAACAATCCTTAATTGCATAAGAGATTTCTGTTTTGCGTCTATTAGAAATTTTAAAACCTTGCTCTATGTTTATTATAATTCACTTGGATTTCGGAACTGCCAACTCTATTAATCACACATATATATACATACACCGGGACACGTCACCTCTTTTTAGACGTGAGCCATATCTTAAAATGACCCCTTATTAGATAACGTGGAATTCTTGAATGCCCACCAAAGTCTAAGCCCTTCAATAGCTGTCCCCCTTAAATATTCACAAAAAATAAAAACATCCTATGTTCCTTTCTTCTATCTTTGCTAAAAAGAATATTTTACAAAATACAATCGACCTACCTAATAATATATTTTGGAAGGCCATCCATCCTTACCTGTGAGTATATTTTGGAAGGCTGTCTCCACGTTGGTGGAATCTAGCGCCGAAGTCTCAATGAAGGAGAGGCCGTTTCTTTCAGCGAATGCCTTGGCCTCGTCAGTCGGGACAGCCCGTAAGTGCCTCAGGTCGGACTTGTTTCCCACCAACATGATGACAATGTTCTGGTCTGCGTGGTCACGCAGTTCTCTCAACCATCGCTCAACATTCTCATAAGTTAAGTGCTTGGCAATGTCATACACTAGCAGAGCGCCCACAGCCCCACGATAATAACTGGAAATGAAGTAACACACCGTAAAATGGTTATAATAAGGCTAGAAAATAAGTTTTTTTCACATAAGTGGAAGTATTTTTTTCTTCTTCAGATAATGAAGATGGCCATAAAAGGGTATAGTGATTTCCGAGTCATTGAGTTACCTGAAAATAATTTAACTATGATGGCATGAAAACTGGAAGGTTCTGATTTTAAGATGGAATGGAAGAGGCTGTGAGGAAAGAGCAGTGTTTTTGCAATTTTTATAGAAAAATAAATAAAATATTGCTTTCAATAGAAACAAGAGGTTAATTTAATGAGCATTGCCGCATTATATGAGCAAAATTTTAAATGAAAAGAAAAAGTTACCGTTAAATTCCAATACTCTTGGGTGAACAGATATTCAACCACGGTTGAGGTCATCATGCGAAGGAAATTAAATTATGATGCCATTGGGGTATTTAATTTCTTTTGAACAAAAAAAGTTTGGATTTAAAAATGACAAAAACATTAGATGCCCTTTAACTAATATTCCCTACTCTCCTAGCTTAAGTTTGTTTAGCCACATTAAACAAAAAGCTTATTATAGACAAAGTAGGCTAAAGAGGTTGTTGTGCGACATTTAGTGACCGTTCCAAGACCGAGTGCACCCCCTGGAAGGGAGGCGGAGCTATCTGGTGGCGAGCAGCCACACTAAGTCACCCCTACCCCCTTTCCCCTCTAAACACCACAACACAGTCCACTAGACGATTCATCATCGTCCTCGAGATAACCCAGCGCACCAGCCAAATGGTTCCAAACGATCTCAAGAGAGCGCGCCAAGGCAAGGGGCTCGATTGAGCCAAAGACTTTACTCAAAAAAAGACAAAAAGACCATTCAGCTGTAAGAATATGTAACAATGATGTATATAGACTTAGTAAAAATAATTATAAGAGGGTAAAATATATATGTTTTGCATAAGTTTAGAGAGTAAGACTTGGGAGGAGGGTTGGGCCCAACCTCCTCCAACTGATAAAAGTTGTTGAAGTAAGGAGATAACAAAAACTGGAACCCAGTAATAAACAATCCCTCTCGGAACATTGGGAACACCCATAGATAGTCTTGATGTCAATTCATTTTTGCAAACAGTTCCCATCTACCCCAGCGCTCAGAATAATTTTGGCTGCCAACTCCTTCCCACCCTCTCCTCATCACTCCCTTCTTCATGACCCCTCCACCAACGCAGTCATCGTATCGCCGTAGCAAAGGAGGGATACGCAAACATTTTCAAAGCCCTTCTTACACCTGCCCCTTTCCTACGTCAATTTGCATCTTCCCCACCTCCCACCGATTCCCCCACAACTCCTCTCCACACAACCTGCCTTTCAGCTATGACCCCTCTCTCCACACCCTCCCCAGTATCACCTTTCTGACTATCGACCCCTGACCCTCAGGGACCCACGACGGACACACATCAAATGTCTCTGCAATAAAAAACTACAGAAACGACTTTTCAACCTGGGCCTGGAAAGTTCACCTCCCAATCCCTTGAAGCAAGAAGAACGCAATAAAACACCAAACCCCTCAACCCGAGGCCCGTTTTCTGGCCTAGTCATTAGGAAGTCGATCAACACCTTACTACCCCAGACCAGAGTCCATCGAGAACCCCTTGCAGCATCGACAGATGAAAAGAAAATGAATAAAACTAGGGACTGGTTAAGAGAAGGTGGGGGTTAGAGGCTTATAGAAAATGCACCTACATTCTCCTCTCAAGAGGCTGTGAAAACAGGAGGCTATTAGAGAGTATAAATGTTCAAGAATATTGTAATAAGAATGTGGGTAGAGTAAGAATGCCTGGTTTGTAATTAGTAAAGAGAAGGTAACAAAATAAAAGAGGGTGAATAATAAGATGACCCGGACATCAGTGGCAGAGTTGTTAAAAGGTGTCAGATTAAAATTGCACTGGGTTACCAATGACAGGCCCAGGGTTTTTAATACCAGCTAAGAGAAATTTCACAGAGTTAGTTAATGTTCCCCTAGTCTTTCCCCACTATTACTATTATTATTAGCACCGCGTCTTACTACCCATTCGAGTTATACGCACTTACGCTAATGTGTAATGGTAGCGTGATTGTGAGATGAAATGGAAGACCTACAGTTTAACATGGGATCCGAACCACAGTGGAGGCCTGGCATTCCCCACATTCACAAGTTGTGATTAATACATGACTTATTAGAGGTGAAGGAAGGATTTAGCCATCAGCTAAATCTGTGCCGGGCGAGATGATTGAACCTCGGACCTCCAGCAGAGAAGTATAACACCTTACCCCTAAATCACCAGGTCACATCTTTTCCCACTAATGCGAGTGGATATCTAATAATGCTACTCTTAATTAGTATAGCCTAGATGTTATTAATAGCCCTTTTTAAAAAATGCAACTAAACAGTGTGCCAAGAATGATGGGTTATAAGAGCAAAGAAAGCATAGTAAAAAAGGGTGTTACAAAGCTAGTATAGCATATAACATGTTTAGAAATTGTTTGTGCTTATCCACAAATAATAATTAAGATCTGATACAGTAATTTCAGATCTTACACCAGGTGAGTAACCTTTTCAGGGCTATGGTCTAACCCATATACACCCCTTCAAGGGCTTCATAAAAAAAAAATGAAACAGCTACTTGCCATTTATTAAGGTATGTAGTTCTATAGTTTGGTTGAGTTTTAGGGTGGTCTAAAGGTAAGGCATTAAACTTCTGTGCTAGGGGTCAGAGATTCAATCCTCAATCAAGGCACAAATTTATCTGATTTCCAAACCCTTCTTTCATCTCTGATAAGACTTGTATTAGTCACAACTTTTTGATGAGTGGAATGCCAGACCTCCACTGTGGTTCGGATTCCACGTTAAACTGTAGGTCCTCCATTTCATTTCACAAGCACACTACCATTACACATTAGTGTAAGTGCATACAATCCGAACAGGTAGTAAGACGCGGTGATTAGAATAGTTGAGTTTTAGAGGTATGTTAAACCATACCATGATATAAGAAAAGAAAGCCTTATATAAGTCCACAACATTATCAAAATCTGCGTTAATTTGTTTATCAGGCTTACAGTATTATTTACATAAATATCCTATGGCTAGTGAAATCTAGTGAGATGTCCACGCATATGATTATTTTGGGTAGCAGTGGCCAAATGAATATCATAAATGTGTGTTCAATAACTTACGCTGAAGTAATAGCTCTATAACGTTCTTGGCCAGCAGTGTCCCAAATCTGAGCCTTGATTGTTTTGCCGTCAACCTGGAAATTTTGAAAGTAAGTAATATACAATCGTTTTCAGGATATGGTCGGGTCAGTTTAATAAAATGCCTCTATCTTCCTCTACCTCTTCTCACACAAGTGTTCTGTTATCTGTTCCTACTATCTCTTTAAGTCAAAATACCTTTAGGAAATTGAAAACATACCACTTTAGACCCTTTTTTTTAATTTCATTTATTTGAGGTATTTAACATAAACATTCTGACCCAACTGATTATATCAGCATAGGACTTATAAACCAACTTAAATCTCTAACAAACACCACATTAAGCCTCCGCTTGTTAACTCATCAATATAAAAGAAGAATCCCTCATTTCACCAATTATAATCTTTTCGATGAAAGGAATGGAACCCAGGATCCTTAGCTTGTTAGACTGACACGCTACTGACTAAATTAAGGTGTCTGATAATTAGGACCTCATTTACTTAAAATGTGCATGTATCAATAAAACAAAATAACTATAAACTTAACATCTATAACATAGTTTTGTCTAGGAATATTAAAGTGATACATTGTTTTGTTAGCATCAATGCTATAAATAATTTTGGAAAATTTGTAGAATCAAGATCACAAGCTGATTTTGATGTTGTATTATATCAATTTTAGTAAAATAACTGTCAACAAGCTTGTTAAAAGATATTTATTCCAGTTAGCCCTAATTACATCCACCAGAATTATTTACTATATTCAATACATCTATTCAATTAAAAACAGGTTAATGGCTTACATTAAAACAAATAGAAACTTAACCATACCCTGGGCCTATATAAATGTAAACAAACTCAACTTTTAAAATCAAATTTTACAGAGTAGGTATAATCTATTTTCCTTGTTCTGATAAGTTTTTTAATATTATTCAAAAGTGAGTGATTGCCACATTTACATTAACAAAAACTACTTACGATAAGAATTTTTTGCTTTATTTGCTATTTTTCCTCCTTACCTGTATACTTCTAGTAGCAAATTCAACACCTATAGTAGACTTAGATTCCAAATTGAATTCATTTCTAGTGAAACGTGAAAGCAGGTTACTCTTGCCGACCCCAGAGTCACCAATAAGCACCACTGAAAAGAAAGAATTTTTTTAAATATAAAAATAATATGTGACTTAATAAGTTTGAAAATTATCAGTCAAAATGTATTCCCAAAGGTAAAGATTTATTTTTGATTGGGTAAGCTACATTTAACATACACTTTCAATTTACACGACTCAACTTACAAACACGCTTCAAATAGAAGAGTGAAGGGATTTGACATTGAAAGAGGTTTTTTAAACCTTGCATCTCACTACCAATTCAGGTTATACACTTACTAATTATGCTAATGGTTTAGGGATTAGGAAGGTTATATTTAGAGGAAGTGTATCAACATTTTCATGAAGGGAAATCATTTAGAGAGAACCTACCTCAATCTCCCTGTCATTGGCAGTCTAGTCTACTGCGAAAGTAGCGTGTTTGACCATGGGGTCACCGAAGCGGATAAGATAAGTATGTATTGATAACTGTTAGTAGTAGTATTGCCAAATTAAGCAAGAAATTTGATCATAATGTTGTGTTGGATTAAATAGCAAAGCTATTATTATGGTTAGTTAGGGTTGGAGCCACATCTAGATATATTATTTAAATTGAAAAATGACACCTGGACACAAGAATCTAAGGCGGGACCTTTGGCTTTGTGTTTTATTTTGTGTTTGTGTTCACCCCCTACCTTTAGCTAGTTTAATCCAATCCCCCTTAGTACACCCTATCCCTATCTTGAGCTTGTTCTATCCAGCACAACTCATTAAACTATATCTCTTACTTGAGCTAGTTCTATCCAACCCACCTCATTATATTCTACCCTTATCTTATGCCTATTCTCTCCAACCCACCTCATTACAACCTACCCCTATCTTGAGATAGTTCTATCCAGTCCACCTCATTACACCCTCTCTTTCAGGTCCATTCTAATGTTATCCTCCCATCTGGGACAAAGTCTTCCCATTGAGTTTGAAATGGTTATAGATCCTTCCATTTGTGTTGCATGTCCTGTCCACAGTAATCTGCGAGAGTTTATTATCTTTGCAATGTTAGTACAACTACGGGATAACTCAAAAACGATTAAATAAAAATATAGTAATATGAGTCTAGATAAGAGTCTAGCTCATTTCCGAACAAAGATGCATCAACTTTAACCAGGCCATAAAAATATTACATTACAATACATACATTATAAACAAGTGGTTTTTTTTCAATACCAACCAGTACAGAAGTGTATAAGAGTATTGGTATTGATTTGGATGACTTGAATAAAAGGAAAGAAGAAAATTCAGGGAGCTTAAGGACGAGTCAGAGGCGGTCTAAGTTTGCTGACAAAAGGAATGGACCTGTCGTAAGACAAAACAATAATAATAAAGTGAAAGGGAAATCTCATAAATAGTAAGGTTAATTTTCCCAACATCTATAAGTGAGTGCTTTGGTTATGTACATCGAGACAGCCCTTAAAAAAATTTGGTGGCATAAAGATTTTCTATTAACCCTAAAAGGAAAAGTTAGTGCATAGCAATTTAGTGACTCGTGGATGAGTGGGGTTCCAAAGCATGCCACCAATGACAAATAAATTAATTCTAAAATCAAATTTGATTTCACAAGACAATATTTTGTGCACCAATGAGACAAGAAAAATTGTAGGAATGTTAAGTGTATGCAATTTCTTTTCACTTTTAGACTTTTTTTTTCATTCAAGAGTATGGATCTCTGGCATTTGTTGTGAATACGTGCTAAGGCGAGTATCAAGGTCAGATTGTTTTTGGACAGGTTCTGAAAGAGAAAGTAGGGTTGTATATAATGTGTCTCATTAACTTTAAAAATATTGACTACCCTGAAAAATATTTTAGTATAAAAAGGTAAACATACACTTGACTTACAATAAAAACTTGAATTGGTTATTGGTTAAAAAAAAAGATTGAATAAATGAAAAGCAGCAATCTTACTCACCAGATAAGAGGTTTCTAGCATTTTTGGAACCCCAAATCCAACTGTAGCATTTGTAAAATTGGAGGATAGGACAAGTTCACATAGGATACTAAAATTATACCCCTTCCCTCCACATCTTGGTACCCTTAAGGGCTATGGGCATACATTTTAGAAGAAATTGTACCCGCATTTTTAGGAAGGAAACCATAGTAAAAAAATTACTCAGTACTCCAGAATGAGATTCTAATCCTGATCACATCGTCATCAGCAGTCTAGTCTATTGCGAAAGTGATGCCTTAGACCATGCTGCCACAAAAGCAGGAAGGTATGTCTAATGTAAAACAGCACAAATATGCATTAAGGGTTTTATATATATATATATATATATATATATATATATATATATTAAAATTATTAAATAATATGAATGTAGGAGTTTTTTAAACTAGAAGCTCATATAATTTGTAAATATATGGTATTAAGGAAATTGAGAAAATTGGCAACTATAGAGTTAGGACTATTTAAGACAATATCTGATTTAATACTTTTAGCCAAGGTTCAGACTTTATCTTCTCATTTCGGCATCTTTATTATTAAAATAATTATATTTGAGTATTACTGGTTTATAAAATAGCCTAATAAAGATCCACAAACCAAGGAAATATTGCCTAAAAAAAGAACTATAAAAAATAGTTTAAACAACCAGGAGATCATGGACATAATTACATACACATGAGCATTGTCTGTCATACCCCCCTCCCCCCAATCCCACAAAAAATGACATGTTATTTGAAACCAAGCTCTCTTCATAACATCTATACTTCTATTACAGTCTTGAATGAGCCAAGGCAGAGAATGAACTCTGAGAGCTTAGTAGTAAGGCAAAAGATACAGGATGACATTTTTCAAACATGCATTTGAGATATATTTGTGAATTAAATTATAATACCAATGTTAATTATAATATTGTGTGTAAACACCAGGGCGCATACTCCAATATTGAGGTCTATTTTTATGGTACTTTCAGGCTAAAAAAGAGACCCCATAAAAATAATAGTAAGAACAAAAATGTTACTCAAAAACATGTTTTTTTTTTTAAATCCTAGCCCTAAGCAGGTTAAGGTCAAACCAACAAATTTCTGTTAGCTCTTTAAGTTCTATTTTAGCTTTTATTTGAACTTTAACTCTACTTTTAAGTTGATTTAATGTTTTAGCCATATTAAATGACTAAAATAAGACTTTGGATTTGACCCTAGATGGTATATGGCTAGTTTTTATTTATAGTCAAAATACATATGTATACTGAATACTCTTACAACTCTAATCACTATTTCTTTTTAATTTGTATTTCTTAATATATCACATTTAACTATTGGCTATCATTTACATATCACATCTTAGGCTAACAGTTAATCAAATTAGAAAGAAGAAAATTAAAAAGAAATAAAAGTAGTAAAAATACAAATTTTGTATTTTACTATTTTACTTTTCTTTCTTGGTAGACCTCTCAAAAAATGAGTTATTAAAGAAGATGCTTTTTCTTCTAATATCTTTGCTTGTATTATGTTTATTTAATGACCTTGTTCTCTTCAATTTTTAAAACTTTATATCTCTCCAATCACCCATGAGCTACCTGCACTTCTTCAAAGATTTTTATTTTCAGCCTAGATGTAATACATGATAATGTTTACTCAATGAGTATCAGAAGCACTCTTTTTCTTAACAAAATTTAGTTCCCTTTCTATTCTTAAGGTTTATTCTTTTGTCATCTCTCTTTCTCCCTCCTCATCTTCTTTAAGTCACTTTTCTCCCAGCTTGGTTTCCTCTAAGTACTGATGATACTTCTTGCATTAGTTCCATAAGAAATTAGTTATTTTGTGGATGTAACACAAGCAGGTTTATTGCCATAAAACTTCAAGGTGTCTATGACGTTAGATTGTGCATTCAAAGCTCTTTCTTTCATATCACATGTCTAGATGTAGAAAAGACTCTCTCAACATCAGAATTATCATGTAGCAATGGAAGAAAGGCTTTAACTACTTTTGTTACTTCCTTGTATTTTGTGGCATCCATTACATTCTTTGCTACAAAAAACTTTTTCCAAAATGTTTCAAGGTCGTCATCAATTCCTTTGAGTGTTTCTGCTTTAATCATCTTCCTTTCATCGATCAAGCGATCAAAAGGCATCTTCTTGCAATTTTCAGAAGTTTTGCTTCACTGCTGATAGCTTTAAGAGTTTTCGAATTTAAAAATGTAGTATTATGAAGGATAGAGTCTCTTTTTATGTTGATTTTCTTCTGGAGGTATTTCCCTGGTACAATGAAGCGTTTCCGAACTTTTGACTTAAAGCTAAGGGCTTCCAATTCTTTAATTTTTTTTAGCTCACTCTGGACTTCCTCACTTGTATAAATGTTGTGAGGTTTTTTAAAGAAGAGCTATCAAGTCTCGAAATGGAAAAACAACACAAGACATGGCCAAGAGGGAGACCTATAGTAAAGAAGGACCCGCTAACAAAAGAAATGGTATAAATGTCAACAAAAGAGGAAATACTTCAGGACAAAAAAAAAAGTGACAATGAAGCCGTTTAACGTCGTGCCCAAGATGAAAGTTAGAAACCTAACAACTTTTAAAGAATCAAGCAAAGATTTCTTCAACTTATCTAAATATTTATACTAAAAGTCATACAAATTTACATTAATTATCCATAAACCTATCATATACTCATTTTTAGGGAACTTACGGACTTAGTTTTTTTTTTAAAAGGACTTTCAGGGACTATTTTAGTTTAAGGACTTTTAGGGACCGAGTATAAGCCCTGAAACACAATCCCTGTAATATTTCAAATTGTAACCCTACAATTAAGCAGCGAGCAGGGAAATCATTTGAGGAAAAACCACTCTTAGTATACCCGACCGAGATCAAACTACAATCTCCTTTATTTGGCAGTCTAGTCTATTACGAGAGTAGCGACTCAGACAAGGCAGCCACCGAAGTGAGGCTTTTAGATTAGAAATTACTACTAAAATGGAATTTAATCAAATAAATCTCTGAAGGGCTTAGATAAGATTTTGTGTAGACATATAACATTGATTCCAAAGTAAAAGTCATAAAAATAAAGTCTATCTAAAGATTTTAATCAGTTACCTTTCAGTAGGTAGCTTAACTCATTAAAAGATATGGTTAATGTATAATTTGAGTTCATTACGATAACCAACCAAACATAATAGGCCTAGTTAATTAGCTAAATACATCTTATCTATTTTAACAAGTAATTTTAATTATGTTGACAGTTCAATAATGGAAGTAGCTCAAATTATAAACATAGCTGGCAATCATTGAAGAACCAAATTAGTAGGCTAAATACATTTGGAAAAAAAAAAAGTCTGTCAGTTAATTAGTACAACTTCCCTGTTCCAGGATTGAAGTATACTGTTCAGTTTGTCTTATGGTACCTATTATGTATTGATTTTTCATGTAAGTAGGCAATTAAAAACTATTTTAAATAATTTATTTACCTAGATCCTTTATTAAATTTACCAAATAATAAAATATAATCATTATTATTAGCACCGCGTCTTACTACCCGTTCGGGTTATACACACTTACGCTAATGTGTAATGGTAAGGTGATTGTGAGATGAAATGGAGGACCTACAGCTTAACGTGGAATCCGAACCACGGTGGAGGCCTGGCATTCCCCACATTCACAAGATGTCTTGTCAGAGGTGAAGGAAGGGTTTGGTAATCAGATAAATTTGTGCCGGAACCGAGGATTGAACCCCGGACCCCAGCACGGAAGTCCGACACCTTACCCCCAGACCACCCAAAATATAATCAAATATTATAAAAATCCCTATTTCAAAAAAGTATACATATTAAAACTAGTCCTAAATACAAATTTAAATGATTAAATATTCAATTACATGTTAAATTTCTTCACAACAACAAAAAAATATACATCATGACTAAACAGAACCAGAAAAATATTTACAAAATTACAAAATTTAGGTTCATGTTTGCTTTGGCTATCAGTAGAGCAAAGTACTACAGTGTCAAATCTAAAACCTTCAAACTGCAGGTTTGTACAAAGTTGGAACATTTTATGGAATCTCAGAGTAATTGGCATTGATTTGTTTTCCCCCTCAATATTTAAAGATCTCTATGAGGTGGGATGGATGTAGGGATTTCAAGTTAAGGGCAATGTTTTTTGTAGTTTAGGCTATATAGAAAAATATTTGTTTGATCAAAATAAATCAAATATTGCCTCAGAAGAAACAAAGTTTAATTTTCTTCGCATGGCGATATCAACAGTTGTTGAATATCTATCAAGGATGTATTTGAATTTGGTGTGAAACTTTTTAAATTAAGAAAAAAGGTGTCATTATAAGACACCCTTGACAAATACCCCACAGCTGTTGATATCGCCATGTGAAGAAAATCAAACTCGATGTTACTACAGAACCAATGTTTTATTTATTTAAAAAAAAGTGTTTGTATAAAAACTGCAACAAAAACTGCCCCAAATTCACAATCCCTACATTCCCACCTTAAAAGATGTTCCAAAATGTACCCCCTGTTTTCAGTGAAAGTTTAGTCTAGGCTTGACTGGTTCGATTAAGGCCATGTCTTAATAAGCTGCACCATAGTGTAAACAAAATTGCTAAATTTCAGGATAAACAAAGTGTATATAAGCCTACTTCCCCTATTTAAATAGGTGCCATTATCTTTCTCTGTCTTCAAGAGTGATAAAAACAAATAATGTTGACATATTATGGTTGTAAACTCTATTGGAAAATTAATTTTATATGTTTCTGTAAATTAGGTTGTGGCCTGCGTGTACAAATCAGGTTGAATTGTGAGTAGGCCTAGCACATTTTAGAAGAAGCTTTTTGTAAATTATCAGAATACAGTTTATTGTTAGTATAGTAGCCCCATGGCTTCTTTGGTGCTAACTGACAGATCACAGCTGTCAGCTGATGGCTTTGAAAAGTTACCAGATCAAATTATGTATCCATACACCAAATCATATGATCTGCAAAAACATGTGTTTAGCAGCTGTCACTTCTGACAGTCAAAATTTAGGTATATACCTAAATGTTGGCTGTCAGAAATCAGCTGTGAGCTGTCAGTCAGCACCAAAGCCATGGGGCTACTGTAGGTACAGTGACTGAACTAAAACATCTTTAATTTAGAAGTATCACTAAGACACGTCTATAATATACGAAATAATATCAATGGCACACTTATATTTAGCAGTTGAAATTACTGTAGGAAATAATTCTTTTCCTTCTTATCAGTGCTTCTTACTACCTGTTAAGGTAATACGCAAATATAATAATTACTCTAATGTAGAAGGGATGAAGAAGGAAACCTTTAGAGATAGTCTTCCCTCATTTATGTGGAAGGAGAGTGAGCAACCATTTATTTATTTATACATATAAAACTCAGTAGACCCGACTGGGATTCGAACCTCGACCTCCTCTCGTCAGGAGCAAGCCAGTTTTACACGAGTGAGATGCCTTAGGCTGGTTACACACCAACAAGCCCTGAGTCGAGTCTGACTCACCAATTGAGACAAGTACATATTGTATTTGATAGCACAATGGAGGACCAATAAAATACCTTTCACTTCGGCGAGTTGAGTACCCCCGAGTCTAACCGAGTCAAAAGTCCATGATGCGGCAGATTACAGATTTCGTCGGTCCACCCGAGTCAAGTGTATTATTTCCACGTGCTTTACAAGGCTAACAGCATGGACACTGAATACCTCATTGTTCTCGTTCAAGAGAATCCTGCGATTTATAACCCGTCCCATCCCAAATATCGGGATAGAAATGCAGTTTCTGCTATTTGGAAATAAATGTGAAAAACTACCAAAGGTGCATCGTTTCACATCAAGTGGGTAAATCCACATTAAGCGACGTCTATGCCAGCGTCTCCATAAAATTGTATTTATAGAATGCGTATAACCTGAATGGGTAGTAAGACGCGGTGCTAATAATAATAATAATATTTATAGAAACCACTAGGACTGCATCTATTTTGCTCGAGCTCTTTAATAAAACTAGTGGACTCAATGACTCAACTCAATAGTGTGAAAGGCCTTGAATCTAGAGTCAGATTGGACTCTACTCCATGAAGACTCGACTGTGTGTAACTAAACGAGACCTAGGCCCTGCTAGTTTATTGTATGCTGTGTCCCAATACGAGGTTTAGAAGTCCTTGTATGTACTCAATGTAATCTCTCCATGAATGTTACAGCACTATATAATATAATAACTTTGAAATTAAGTTTAAAATATATACAAAAATTGCAAATTAAAATAAGCAGCAATGTGGCTCATATTTGAAACATGCGAGGAACACTATTCATATGTGAAGGTCACTAGGATTAATAAAATTGGCACCGCATCTTACTACCTGTACAGGTTATACACATATGTACTAATTACACTACTGAATTATTATTAGCACCGCGTCTTACTACCCGTTCGGGTTATACGCACTTAAGCTAATGTGTAATGGTAGGGTGAGTGTGAGATGAAATGTAGGACCTACAGTTTAACGTGGGATCCGAACCACGGTGGAGGCCTGGCATTCCCCACATTCACAAGATGTCTTGTCAGAGGTGAAGGAAGGGTTTGGTATTCAGATAAATCTATGCCGGGACCGAGGATTGAACCCCGGACCTCCAGCACAGAAGTCCGACACCTTACCCCTAGACCACCAGGTCACCCTACACTAATGAAAGAGTTGAGGAAGGTAGAACGTAAAGGAAGTGTACCTACATTTGAGTGGAGGGAGAGTGTAAAACTATTTTGAAAAATCACCCTCAATACACCCAACCAGGATTTGAACCCCAATCTCACTGTCATCGGCAGTCTAATCCAACATGAGAGCGGTACCTCATAGACTATGTGGCCACCGAAGCAAGTATGGTATAAATTACTCCTAAGGTTTTGAATTATAAATATTTAGACTAAGAAACAATGAATGAAGAATTCACCCAAAAATTTATTTTTGATTATAATATATATTAATATAATATTTAGCACCGCGTCTTACTACCCATTCGGGTTATACGCTTTAAGTACTAATTACTCTAATGGATTAGGAATTAGGAAGGTTGAATTAGAGGAAGTGAACCCGCATTTGCGTGGAGGGAGAGTGGAAAACCATTTAGGAAAAACCACCCCCAGTTCACCCGACCGAGATTCGAACCTNGACCGAGATTCAAACCTCGATCTCCCCGTCCTCAGCAGTCGAGCTCAACACAACTAGCGCGTTAACCAACTACGCCACCGAGGCGGGTTATTTTTGATTACTTAGGCCTATGTATTTGCCAATGGTTACTCTCTATGTCAGCTTTTAAATTTTAACACACAGTCTAAGTAAATATCTAGAAAACAATAACTAAGATGATGCGGTCACTTATTCATAAAAATGTTCAACATTGTCTATTTACCCCTAAAACAAACTTAATTTTAAAGTAATAGTGGTAATACACACTTCAGTGACTGAGTGGTTTGAGACGTCACTCTCGTGTTACACTGGCCTGCTGAAGACAGTGAGAGACCTGAATTCAAATCCCAGTTGGTTCTACTGGTGTTTTTTTTCCCCAAATGGTTCTCCATTCTCCTTCCATTCAAATGTAGGTCGATTAGGCATATCTCTAAAATGCTTGAACCTACCTTGTCCTTCCCCCAATAGTTATGTATGTGTATAACCTGAACATTGTGCAGCAATAAAAAATAGTAGCAATAATTAACTTTGCACTACTGTTTCTTTTATTAATCTCAGTTACGCTTGAAATATTGAAATTAGGCTTCTCTTGCAAGTGTCATATGAAATCAGATTTGTTAGCTTACTTATTTTACCTATTAACCTAATCTTCGTTAATTCCTTCAGTTTTTTAACTCTACTCTACCTGAATATTCTAGGTGCAGTTAATCAATTTCCCACACTTCTTAACATCCTGCAATGGCCAGTTTATCCTTGTAGGCCCAATTTTTTTTTAGCATACTAATAAGAACCAATAACTAATTATTTACCTAAATGATAGAAATTAAACACCAATTTAGGGTATTTTCATCCAAAATTTCGATAATATTTTGTTATAATTTATAAAAACACTTATTTCTATATAAAAATACAATAACTTTGTTGTTAAATGGAGTTAATTTATTTATTTAAATTTGATTATACACTTACATAACCTAAACAGCTCATTAGGATAGCCAACGCCTTGACATTCAGTTTTCAGAGAGAAAATTATGAAGGATTATGAGTCATCCAGCATTAAATTAAACAATTTAGGTCTAACACATTTAGTTTAATTATTCATGCATATATTATACAAAGATATAAAAGTAAAAAAATTGATAACTAAATTTTCTAAGTTTAGTTTAGTGAACGTTGGGAGTGATTTGTCTTTTGACATAACTTCAATGACAAAAGGATAAACGTCAAACTAGCCTAAAGTAGTTGTAGCCTATAAATAATAATGAACACATATATGGGTACACTTATATCAGCAGAATGAGCATTTAAAAGTACTTACTCAGCGACAATTAATTTTTTTTAAACACACACAACACACATCGTACCTTTAAACAAATAGTCATACTCATCATCTCGGGTGCCCATTTTCGATTAGGAATTTACTCCCTTGATGAGTAAAAAATATAAAGTTTTCTTTCAATATGCCAACTAAGAGTGTAAAGATTCTTTTGAACAGAAAATCAATAAATCTATATATTCATTCACAGTAAGAAGATGACAATTTGTCAGACGATGGTTACGATAACTAAAAATTGAAGAAATGTTATTTGCAATTTGGCAGGAGACTAGAGCAATATGGCTGACGTCTCCTCATACACCCCTTCCACCATTATTGCGCATGCGCATGAACTTTATTTATTGGAAAGCACAGCCTTTTATATTTTACGATTAATCTAGCTATGGTTGATAGTCGTGCTAGCCAGAACGGCGCTCTCATCGTAACCAATGTAGTTTCTTGAAGAAACATTTGCAATAAAGGATATACAATTTAGTTTTACAGGTAATACTGTACAAATACGAATAAAATCCTTAACATATTTAAATAATTATTTAGTTATCATCAATGTTGTTTACAGTCTGTCAAGACTACACTTATATTTAAAGTTGGTTATTAGAGTATATATATATATATATATATATTGGTTTTATAAACCATATTACATTGAAAGTTCGATAAATATAATGAATAAAGTATATTAAAACCTGATTCCATTTGTTTGAATGACAAACATTGTGCAGAAGTCTTACGTTCAAATGATGATTTAAGTTATAGGCTTATAGGAAGTACGGTATCTATTAAACCCTGTTTTTAGAAATAATACTAATCTGTAAGGCTTTGTTTCGTACCAGAATACTATCATATATAGTATTTTTGTAGGATAAACGGCCATTTAGAACGGAAGTAGAAATTTCCTTCTAGGAGGTATTTTATCCTACCTAAACACAATTATAGGGTCGGTATCCTGGTACGAGATAAGGCTTTATAAGCGAGCTTCCTTCAAAAAATCATCATATATATATATATATATATTAGGCTACATTAACTTATTTAAAGAAAAAACTAACCGGTTTGAACTTTGTTATGTTCTTCAAAGCTTTTACTAACATATTTATTTACTTTAACTAATCACACATTGATTTATTTCATATAGTCAATCAAATTAATGAACGATGTCAACATGCCACATTACCTTGTATGGGTGTAGAAGAGAAAGAGATACCTGAAAGTTTCCTTCTCTCTTAGATAATGGTATGCAGACGACAGCTCGAAAATTTCAACCACAGATGTCCATCCGGTTATATTATAGAGATCAATGAGCAATCCTCACAAATAGTGGACTCTATCTAACCTAACATTTCCTATTTCATATATTTATTATCTGTATTTATTTGGTTTGATTATATTAAGGTTTGTTTGTTTTGTATTTAACTAGTATGTTGACATATGAATGTTATTGTTATTTAGTTATTTTATAATTGTTGGGTTTGATACGAATTAAATTTGGTACGTTTAAATATTTTTAACGCTTAATTACCGGTACCTATTCGTTTAAAATCTTAATCTTAAATTAAACCGAATTCGAATTTTCCACAACCTACATACAAATTTAAAATTGCTACCATTTTGAGTTTATTATTTTAATATTAATAAAGTTTGAATTAGTCATTTTAAACCAAAATCATCTGGAATTGTACTAACGATAACATTTAAAAGAAATTAACTAACATTCGATTAAAATCAAGAAAGGTTACGATCTCAAGTTTGTGGTATTCATTGCCTTCCATATTGGTCCTGTTGTCTGTCGATTTGATGACCAGTCTAATGTGTGTGACACCTCCCCCTTTGAGTTAATGTTCCAAATATTAAAAAAATTGTAGGTAGTAAAGATAAAGCGAATATATATGGTTACCGATAGAAATATGTTAAAGCTGATATTTATGTGTCTTAATTAGAAAGATCTAACTAGTGTTGAGTCATTGAAAACAATATCAAACACTCTACCCCTAACATGCCACTTTTCCCTCACCGTCTTGACCTAACATAGGAGAACGTGATTTAATCTAAGTTTGGTCCTCCTTCATATAATTTTGATATGCGCACATGATATTTAATAGGCATAAACACATTGTAAATAATAATTCCTGAGGAAGAGCCCCACAGCCACTCTCCAAGATACGGCTATGAAGGCAACACAGACCACACGTCTAAAATTGAGAGAAAGAGAATTTTTAGTACCCCAAACGCACGAGACTGAATTTAGTATAAGTCAACTATTATTACCTTGTGAACGAACAGATGGAACAACTATCAAGCCGACTATTTGCAAATTAATAAACCATCATAGATCCTTCTTTCAAACAAAAGTAAACCAAAATGGGATAGTTTCGAGAAAAAAAAAGTTTTGTGGATGTTGTAGTAGCCTACAATAATTATTGTTTTATATATCTTATATTAATAAAATTAAGAGGTTGTCTACTTGTCTGTTATGAGCATTGCGCGATAACTACCGCCCACAGAGGGCCAAAATTTTAAAATTAGAAGCATCTCAAAGCTGGGATTTTAATTTTCTTATTGTAGTTTTTTAAATTTATTAAAAACTGGATCGACCATGTGATGTCTGTTTGTTTGTCCAAAGCTTTTCTCAAACTTCGATACAAAGCTGAAACCTCACCCACTGATTACTTAAGTGTTATAAGTACACCCCAAATTCTTAAAACTTATTTTTGTTTGTAGGGGAGAGTGGAGGGGGAGACCCAGTGGAGAATCAGCACACCACGATCGCGTGGCCAGATCGTGGAACTATGGCGGTAGAGGGGTTACATCAAATTTCAGCTGAGGTTGAGCCCACCCCCTTTTCACGCCCTTGGCCAGCGGTATTTGAATATGTTATTATTTTTTCCTTCCAAGTTCTGCCTGTCTAGTTTTCAATTCAGTTAGTTATTTAATATATTAGAAAAAAATAATAATCCCCAGTGTGTCTGTGTGTATACATCGATGATTTTTGGTTCAATAACATTGATGTTTTGTAGACGATGTTTTCTTCTTATTGGTGTTACACATTCAATAGGGACTGACATCGACTTTGTCCAACCCTACTTTAAACTAACATTACAAGGGCACAGGACCGGTAAGATATGTTTTGAAGAAATGTACAAGCATTAATCTTCAGAGAGGATGAGAAACCACTCTGACCCACCCTTAGCAGAAGTGAGATCCTAAGAAAGCTTTGTTTACGACCCCCTCCCCCGCCCCCAGCTATTTGCCTAGATCCCTTTAACCTCCCAAAAAATGTACTAACTATTTTCTTAAATATTATTACAGTAGTTTGTAAATAAGAGGGCGGTTCGGAAAGTAACCGCCGTTCTAGCGTGGCTCAAGTAGTTGTGCGCGAATCGCCGCCATTGTCACATCTGCATGTTCTCTGATTCAGTAAGCGTCCATCTGTGACAGTATGAACCTTGTTCTTTTGCTCATTCGTTTGGTATAACCTTAAAACATGAGCGCTGCAATAAAAAAAAATCCCGCGAAATGTGAAGTGCGTGCTGTAATAAGATTTCTTTCGGTGCAAAACGTTTCAGCAGCAGACATTCATCGTCAATTGTGTACTGCATACGGTCCAAACATTATGAGTTAAGGTGTTATGCAGCAATGGGTCCGATTTTAAAAAAATGGTAGAACAAACATTCATGATGAAGAGAGGAGTGGTAGGCCTTCTCTTGCGATTAATGATCTTATCAAGAAAATTGACGAAAAAGTTCGTGAAAATCGAAGATTCACCATATCTGAACTTTCTCAACAGTTCCCGCAAATTTCTCACAGTTTTGTACGAGGTTGTCACCGATAAATTAGGCTACTGAAAGTTCTGTGCTCGGTGGGTACCAAAATTGCTTACAGAGGTCCACAAAACCAAACGAATGGTCTCTGCCTTAGACTTCCTTTCACGCTACGACGTGGAAGGAGAAAGTTTTTTGAAGAGAATTGTGACTGTTGATGAAACTTGGGTGGCGTACGTAAACGCCGAAACGAAACAACAGTCGATGGCTTGGGGCCATACCAATTCTCAGTGCAAGCCGAAGAAAGCCCGCCAAAAATTGTCATCGAGGAAGGTTATGGCTATGTTTTTTTGGGATGCCGAGGGAGTTTTGCTGGTTGAATTTATGGACTGGGGTAAGACGATTACTTCATATGTCTACTGTAAAACTTTGAAGAAACTTAAGTGAGCCATTCAAAACAAACGTCGCGGTATGCTGACATTCGGTGTTGTGTTTTTGCATGACAACGCTCGTCCTCACAGTGCTCGAAATCTCAAGAGCTTTTAAAGCAATTCAAATGGGACGTTTTTGATCATCTTCCCTACAGCCCCGACTTGGCGCCAAGTGATTTTCATCTCTTCACTCACATGAAGAAGTGGCTTGCGTCGCAGCACTTCGATGACGACGACGAACTTCAAAA
>CABFVZ010000057.1:14122-36773 GCA_902151445.1 Timema monikensis
TATATATATGAGAGGGTAAAGAGAGGTTAACGTAGGAAAAGAGAGGGGGAAAGTTGTACCAACGAAAGGGATGTTGCTTGAGAGAGAGAGAGAGAGGGGTAGAGAGGGATTGGCTTTGAAAAGCTAGTTGAGGGAAAGAGAAAATGTGGGAATGTGTTACGTGATGGATACGTGTCGAGACTAACAGTTGGAATGACGCGTGAGATACGGGAGAGGATTACCACCCATCCCCCATCTTTCTTCAAACTACTCGACTCTGCCAAACCGGAGAGGATTTCGGAAGGATACAAACTCATTTGGAACCTGAAGGGAATCCTAGAACGTAGGAAGGACAATTTTGTGTGGAAAAATATAATTCAAAAATAGAAAAATTTTACTTTCTCGTGTAGAGAAAGTATTATAATAGTGATACTTTTGTGATCTTTAAGTTTTACGTGCACACAAAAATGGAAGAAAAGTGAGTCTTAAAATTCTTATCTATGATTTAGAGGATTTAAAAAAAAAGGGTCCAACCCAATCATAATTTCAAGGTCAAAAATGTTCACAATTACAATAATGTATCCATGATAAAATAAAAATAAGCAATTTAAATATTTAGAAAGTAATCACCTTGTGTCTGTGTTTAAATAAAAAATTCTGGACATAGTGAATGAAATTTGTTTTAAAACTGTAAAAGGAGTAATCCATTGGTTCTGGATTTTCAGTAAAAAAATAAATAAAAAGAGTATAAACACACACACACATGAATTTCCCTTTCATGTCAACGAACATTCTGAGTGGACCTTTTTCATTAGTGTCGACTTTATGTGTGGCAGTTGTATCCTCTGTTGCACGTAAATTCCGTGTCTCGTTACTGACGTCACTCATGCCATCGATATATGGAGGAAATGGTGATGGGGAAAGTTTTTAAAAAGAAATACACATAGACCAATAATAAAACAGATTTTAAGCACCCGCAAGGAAAAGTATAATCTACAAACACATGGTTTGAAAAGTAACACTACCCGTAACATTGTGCACGTGGATAAGACGTCAAGCTCATGTGGTCTACTTTGTCAGTTAAAGGGAGGTCGAAATTTGAATCTCGGCTTGGTGTATTAAGGTGGTTTTTTTTCACCTGAATGATAATTTATACAAATATGAATACATTTATAATAAGGTTTCAAATTCATCATCCATCGGGGAAATTAAATGAATGTAGCAGAGAAAGATAGAGCGCTATGAGGGGAAATGTATATACCTATATCAAGATAGTGATAGAGTGATATGAGGTGGATTTGATATATATCTATATCAATATAGTGATAAGAGTGTAATAAGGTGAACTGGATATAACTATATCAATATAGTGATAGAGTGTAATGAGGTGGACTGGATATTGCTATATCAATATAGTGATGGAGTGTAATGAGGTGAACTGGATATAGCTATATCAGTATAGTGATATAGTATAATGAGGTGAACTGGATATAGCTATATCAGTATAGTGATATAGTATAATGAGGTGAACTGGATATAGCTATATCAATATAGTGATAGAGTGCTATGAGTGGGACTGGATATAGCTATATCAAGATAGTGATAGAGTGTAACGAGGGGGACTGGATAGACCTAGCTTGATGTAATGTTAGGTTGTAATGAGGTTGACTGGATAGAGCTAGTTCCAGATTGAGATAATGGATATAACTGAATAATGAATATAACTAGCTCAAGATATGGATGGGGTGTAATGAGGTGGACTGGATGGCACTAGCTCAAGATAGCGATATGTTTTGTACGTGCAGCATTGAAACTAAGTTCCTAATACCATAGAGTAGATAAATATCAAGTATTAATATGGTGAATAAATCTCCAGCTAGCTTGTTTTGATGTATGCAAACTTACTGGTTTCAAGATATTTCTTTTTAAAGTAATTATATTACAATTAAAATCGTATAGCCAATACCATGAATCGCTTCGTTGATTTCACTGAGACCTATAGAGCATACTTGACGAGTGGATTGATTGTACGTCTATTGAAATAGATCTACGACGTAAAGCAGACTGGAATGTCACGGTTTTTAATGTCTAAACTACCTTTTGCAAAAACAAAAAGTTTATATCTATTGTACTTGTGTGTAGCGGTTAGCACTATATATTTTAGACTTTATCATATTTATGTTATATTTTCACAACAAAAGTTAAGCCATTGGTATTTACATTTATAATGACTAATAGTTCGTATCTAACTGTGAGTCACTCTATTACGAACGTAATTATTTCCACAGTTGTGCATTTAAATAGTTATAAAAAACAAATATATTTAAATTTAAACTAAAACATATTTAGTAGTTTCACGATTATATTAGCTCATAGAACAATAATTTATTATATTGGGTTGATTGCAATATTTGATCTTTGCTTGTATCGACAGAACTATTCATATAACTTAACGTGAGGGTATTAAGCTCTATTAGCAGCTGGATTTAATCGAATTAAGGGTTTATTCAAACGAACACGTTAAATAGCTAAATAATGTTGTTTTATTAATAAACCTGCAAATTACCCTTTCAAATACATCATGTGACATTTGAAATTTATAATTATGTTATTATATTGGATATATTAATATAAAACCATTTAAAATTATACTAATAATGCCTGCAGGTGTAAATTAGATAAATAATATTCCAAATCTACTATGAAAGTGCATATTAGTTATAAAGCTATAAATGTGAATTTTATATTTGAATGCGTTTTCTATCAGCAACACAAATAATCATTGTGCTAACATATATACGGAAAACATTTATTTCTCTGATTTCAGTAATGTTGGAAAACAAAAATACACATTTTGTAGAACAATAAAACCCACTTCGGTGATCAAATGATCTAATTTATATCATCATTCTCCCATAGACTGGACCACCGAGGACAGTGATATCAGGGTTCAAATCTCTTAAGTTTAACGAGGGTATTTTTTTCCTCAATATTTTCCCCCTCTCCTTTCACGCACATACGTATACACTTTTGAAATAAGCTTTCCTTATTCCTAACGAATAAGTGTCTAATGGTACACGTCATCTCCCCCTCGGTGTCATTGGTTCTGATCTTAATTGGGCTAGTAAACGACCTGAAGAGTTGAGCTGGAGATTTTCCACATACGAGCTCTAAGGTCACATGATCACAAGTCAAGTGGTATCTACAGTAGCCCCATGGCTTCTTTGGTGCTGGCTGACAGCTTTAAAAAGATACCAGACCAAATTATGTATCCCTGCGTCGAACCAGATGATATTCAAAAACGTGTGTTTAGCAGCTGTCAGAAGTCGGCTGTTAGCTGTCATTCGGCACCAAAGAAGCCGTGGGGCTACTGTAACTTTAGACATGCCTGAACCACACTGAAGCAGGCGTATGCGATCCGTGTACTCGGGCGATAGGTCATCTGGTCCACGACAATTATTGAGAAGATTCAATTCGCATACGAATGTGAACTAGCAGCAATGATAAGATGGCCAACCACATTGGTAAATTAGTTTGTTTTGAGATCTTTAAAACTGCCCAAAATTCAAACGAACCGTTGATCTAATGTTCTAAGACGGTGAGAAAATACATAACCGAGTTCAAACACTATTGTTTAGGCCAGGATCATATATCTAGTTCAATATGGCAGATAGTAAGTCAGAATTCTTTGCACTAAACTTCAACAAGTCAGTTTCTTTCGGTCTAAATTGTACAGTCTCCTTATGTCTAAATTATTCAATCCTTTTAACTTAGGCTCTTAAAACATTTAGAAAATATTAGAGTCTATTATTTTTCTAAATAAACCTGTTAGTTTCAAAATAATCCCAATATATTCATATATTGTACAGTATTGTATAGTATTTGAACTACATCAATAACACATCATAAATATTTGTTTTCAAATAGTTTCTTTATGTGTTTTTTTCATAGCGTGTTCCAAAGATATTAAAGTTAATACGTAATGAATGATTATATCTATACAATTAATTAGTTATTGGACCTATGTCAATTTGTCAACCTTCAAAAATCGTTTTATTAATCAATTAATAATTGTTTAAAAGTAGGCTTAAATATCAAGTATGCAAATAATAATTTTTTTAAATCGTTAGGCCTAGTTAAAGACCTTGAAGTTAATACCTATTAGATGATTGGATCCATACAATTAATTATTTATTGAGTTCATAATAATAAGTCAACCTTTAAAAATGCTTTTACTAACTCATTACCAATCGTTTAAATTAGGCCATACTATGAAGTAAACCATTACCAATCATTTGAAGTAGACCTAACTATCAAGTAACCTATTATAAATCGTTTAAAGCAGGACTAACTGTCAAGTGACCTATTATAAATCGTTTAAAGTAGGCCTAACTATCAAGTGACCTATTATAAATCGTTTAAAGTAGGCCTAACTATCAAGTGACCTATTATAAATCGTTTAAATTGGGCCTAACTATCAAGTGATCTATTATAAATCGTTTAAAATGGGCCTAAATATCAAGTGACCTACTATAAATCGTTTAAAGCGGGCCTAAATATCAAGTGATCTATTATAAATCGTTTAAAGTGGGCCTAAATATCAAGTAACTTATTATAAATCGTTTAAAGTGGGCCTAAATATCAAGTAATCTAACAAGTAGGCAAAAAATACAATTTAAATATTGGTAGGCCTGGTTTTCTCACATATAAGTTGCGAATGAATACCTGTGAGGGATTAAATACAAAATTTGTGATTGTCTATTATTACTTGGGAACCAAAATTCAGTTTCTTACCAACCAATGTTTTGCGGTTAAATAAAATGGATTCCACTCTGTTATTTTTATTTGGTCAAGTTCTCAGTTGATATGTAAACTTAACTTTTTGGGTATAGATTGCGAAGGTGGCATTTAGAGGAAACGTAAACGAGTGTGTGAAGGGAGAGTGAGAAATAATTTAGAAAAAAAAAACCTAATCGTAATTTGAACTTTGACATACTATCAACCGTATTTATCGGTATGTGAAAATGTACCGTTTGGCCACCGAAGCAATTTACGAGACCAACAATAAAAATCTATGTAGCATCGGATGGTTTACGAAAGACACTAAACAATAAAAATAGACTAGACTTACCCCGTTTGATTGCTGACTGGGGCTGCGTGGAAGAACGACACAAAATCATCGGACGCACCTTCGCGGTACCGGGAAAGCAAGAACACTGGCAGGGTAAAATGTGACGTGAGTTGAACGAACATCTTGAGTTGATTGGACATGCGCAGTGAAGATATCCCCTTCGATAATGTTCCCGAACGGCCACAGACCTTCCCGGAGCTGTGTTGGCATGCGCTATCTATGTATTCCTTGATGTTCTAGAATGTGACCTCCCCTTAATTTTCCCATCTCTCCACTCTTCTGTGCTTTATAGTATATATACTGGCGTCTGTGCCAACAGAATTTACAATTTAGCCTAAGTCGTAACTGAGATAGGATAAGCTCCGACTTTCTTCAAACTTAAAATGTAAGGTCAAAATTCACTCTAGGCAAATTTAACCTTTTTGAATGTAAGACGTTACCAAAATTTCTTTTCGACCTATTTTTCCGAAGATTCTAAATAATTTAGAAATAAATCGGACTGTTAGAAAATTACTTTATTGTTCTTTAGATGTCGCTTCGTTGCTAGGTGATGGCGATCTTATCGCCAGTTGAGTTATAATTAATCGATTGTATCGATAAGTATGTTTAATGGGTACCGTTTCAATGAACAGCTATATATGAATAATATTCACGTGAACTATTTAATATTTGAATTTAGATGCCAGTTTTGATGGGCAACTATTTAATATTTAAATTTAGATGCCGCGTTGGTGGGCAGATATTTAATATTAAATTTAGATGCCATTTTGATGGACAGATATTTAATATTTAAATTTAGATGCCACGTTTGAAGGGCATAAATTTAATATTTGAATTTAGATTTATTGTTGTTGTTTTGCAACAGGCTAGTTCTCAGGGACGAATATGTGAGAATTGAATACAGAATATCTTGTTTTTTGTAAATAAGAAAGGCGCCCAATCAAATGGACTTAGAATTAACTACGTTTAACTAATTTTTGTTGTTATAATGCCATCTGGCTATGTTCATAACAATTTGATGAGTCTAATTTACATTTATACCTTTTATCAATATCTTATGTTAACGTTAAATTAAACTGATATGTTTCACCTCCGACTCTTTAACTTTGGCTACAATTCGTTGTGGTATAATAATTTAATTTATATTTTTTATATACATCTTCACTACAACAATGTTAACGTTGAATAGAACTGTTAAATATCTAATTGTGCGATTGCAAATAAATATCAACTTATCATGACAAACATTTTCTCTCCATACCCTAGGTATTAGACCTAATATTTTTCTATTAATTTAATGTGAGCTGATAGTCAGGTTGCAGTATCTCACTGCTTTCTAGAGGTAGACGGCCCCTTTTGAATAACCCAGCAATAGGTTTGAGTTGCGAGCTTCGGTATTGGAATGTTTTGGGTAAAACATTCAACGCCTTCAACTCCATAGCACTCACTTCTATTGTTGTCCCATTTTTTATATTTCTATTTGTATTATTTGAGCATCCTCCCCTTGAGGATGGTTCATCTATTATTATAATTGTTTCCGAGCATATGAACAACTATTTGGTTTAACCGTCATTATTTAAATAAAGTCATAATGGATATTCCTCCATACTCACCTCAAAAGGTAATAAAAGCTGTTCATATCTCACCGAGATATGGCTGCAATAAATCTTTAGAGTAATGATTGCCAAGAATGGATGAGAATACTTGTGGTTATACTAACTCATCAATTCTTTAGAGTGCTCGGATCGTATACGAAAAGAATAGTGGAGTATACCAAAGCATTAGCCTCCTTGTTCGTACATGAAACACTCCACTTGGGCTGGTTCGTGGGTGGCCTGAGAATACACTATCTACCTGTAGGCCTTCTGATCATCCCGAATTCACGTGCGTCAGTGTAAATATAGCTCGGCGCTGGATTTAAACATGTGTTGTGGCGCAAGCTAGTTTTATGATCCCCACCAACAATTATACTAGTTTTGATTTAAATTAAAGGGTGACCTGGCGGTCTAGGGGTAAGGTGTCGGACTTCTGTGCTGGGGGTTCGGGGTTCAATCCTTGGTCCCGGTACAGATTCATATGATTACCAAACCCTTCCTACACCTCTGACAAGAAGTGTATTAATCACAACTTTTGAATGTGGGGAATGCCAGACTTCCAACGTGGTTCGGATCCCACGTTAAACTGTAGGTCCTCCATTTCATCTCACAATCACCCTACCATTACACATTAGCGTAGGTGAGTAAAATCCGAACGGGTAGTAAGACGCTGTGCCAATAATAATAATAAAATTAAAGATAAGATTAATAATTAGGGTTAATTTATTCAACACTTTGATTCTGATTAACATTTAAAGAATGAATATTAATAATTAAAGTTAAGTTAGAGTAACTAGTTCATCTCTACACCATTAGATTATGCAAACCTATCACAGTCTGATTTAGATGGTAGATAGATCGTTTTTTCTCCTAAGGAAGCCGCGCGTTCTTTTATCACTCTAACTTTGGCCAAAAGGAGAGTCCACTCCTCTTGGGCGATTTCCCTTGCTAGAAAGAAATCAGCCAAGGTCGCTTTCACAACTTCCTTTTCACAACTGCTAGTTTTTTTTTTACGTCAGGAAATGTGTTGCTGAATCCATTCTTGAACATCTCAAGTGATTTTCTTTGCAAAGTTAAATGGGAAAAAAAACATTTGAGATGGCTATGAATGTGCTACGTGAATACAACCTCAAGACCGTAAATCTTGAAAAAACACAATTTGTATTGTACTCTGGGTTGATAATGTGAGAACAAGTGACGCACTAACACAATCTTTACTATATCTCATAATTTCTTCAAAAGGTTAAAATTAAATATATGTAATGCTTCAAGCGTAATTAGAACGTCATAAGTGTATAACTCAAACGGTTAGTGAAACGTGATAATAAATATATAAAGCAATTAAGTGAAGTTAAGAACTACATCTGCACTGATATGTTAACAAAACAAAAACGGTGAAAAGCAGAATCTTGGTCACGTGACGATTTCTAAACCAATCATAGGATTTCAGTGCATACGCTCAGCTCGATACGAAATAATTTCTTCTATATCGATTCTCCCAGACAGATACCCGCCTCGGTGGCGTAGTTGGCTTACGCGCTTGTCGTGTTGAGCTCGACTGCTGAAGACGGGGAGATCGAGGTTCGAATCTCGGTCAGATGACCTGGGGGTGGTTTTTCCTAAATGGTTTTCCACTCTCCCCTCCACGAGAATTCGGGTTCACTTCATCTAATTCAACCTTACCAATTCCTAATCCATTGGCGTAATTAGTACTTAAAGCGTATAACCCGAACGGGTAGTAAGATGGGGTGCTAAATAATAATAATAATCTAAGCATACCAACTCAATGCGCATGCGCTGTGTAACCAGAGGTGCCAATAGATTCCTCAACCGTTTTTATGTGGAGATTTGAAAAAAAAACTCGTTAAACGGGGCGCGTGTGTATCAATGTTTTGAGTAGTGTCACGAACGCCACTCTATGATTTTGAAACCTTCTATTGTTAAAATTTTCTAAAAGATCTGTTTACATAATATTAAATTAAAATGTTTGTATTATAGTTTACTTTGCAAATCATTTTGGGTCAACGTACAGTACATTTTTGGTAGCGCATGAATAATTGTGCCATTCAAGAAGAATCGGCTCTATTTTCAATGAGCGTGTGAATAAAGCTTTACGCTTCCCAGAACAATAGAAAAGAAAGTTTAGGAATGATTTAATTTTGTTATTTAATTCTTGTTCGAGTTAAGGCAGCATCCATTATTATTCATATTTAAAGCACTACTATTTTTAAACATTAATTTTTTTTACTTTAAGAATTTATTGTGAATTTTCTAAACACATAAAAACTAACTCAACCAGGAAACGTATCCTTAATTTATCCTCTAAGGTAGCAACCCTATCTTTCATTATTCTACTATTGAGTAGAGATTAGCATCGATGGTCGATGTTATCAAAGCATCGATGGTCGATCTTATCAAAGCATCGATGGTCGATTTTATCAAAGCATCGATGGTCGATCTTATCAAAGCATCGATGGTTGATGTTATCTAAGCATCTATGGTCGATTTTATCTAATCATCGATGATTGATGTTATCTAAGCATCTATGGTTGATTTGATATAATCATTGATGGTCGATGTTATCAAAGCATCTATGGTTGATTTTATATAATCATCGATGGTCGGTGCTTTCAAGGCATTGATAATCGATCTTTTTGATAGCCAATGTTTTCAAAGTATTGCTGAAGAATAGCCGCTATTTTGAGACCATCGATTTTCTACTTTACTATTTATTATTATAATTTAGTGTTAAGGTCATACGACATTGAGAATTATTAAGTTTTTTTGAATCCATAACATCGTGGCAGGTAATTTAACATATGTGAGAGTGTAGGGTGTTATCTTGGAAAAGATTGCAACTAGCAATTTCTCAGCCCATTCTAGCTACACCTAACATGTAAGGAAGCAAGCGTCATCTTTGTTTGGGTGTCTCATTAGTGGAGATTATCTAACCTTCTGCCTCAGCCTGTCATATTATGTTCTGCTAGTCGGTGTTGTCTCTATGATCTCAAAAAAAAAACATATGAATAAAATTAATTAGGTTAAATTAGGTTAAAAAAATATAAATAAATTCCAAATAACAAAATAATGTATTACCGAATGAGATAATTCAAATTATCTGGACCTAGAAAGAGTATTTATATATGATTAAAATTATGTATTTTAACACTTTTATACTGCCTACATATTTAAAAATATGTAATTATAACAAATTACAAATATTTAGTTGAGTACACCTCATTCGCGTGTCTAGTTAAACTAAAGTTCTTTCCCAATCATTAAATACTTTACTAACAAAGCCACACAAAAAGTATAAAATAACGAGTTTGACACCCGCGTTAGTGGCTACATGTTCTAACGCACTTCCCTCGAAGTAGATTAGACCGCTGATGGCTAGGAGATCAAGGTTCGAATCTCGGTAGGGTGTATTGAGGGTGGTATTTACTAAATTTGCTCTCCACTCTCCCCCTCCACAAAAATGGGGGTACACTTCATATAAATATAACCTTCCTAATCCCTAAAACCATTAGCATGGTCAGTACAAAAGCATATAATCCAAACGGGTAGTAAGACACGGTGCTAAAAAAAACCATTTTAACCCCTTATAGCTCGTGAACTTTAGTAATGATACAAAATCATTGAGTCACCAATTTATAGCGTCTACTTATTCATTTGTTAAAATTGTGCAGTCAAATATTTACTGTACTCGATTTTAGTCCTGAAAATTATGAGATTATTACAAAGTAATTTTGTATCAACATTGCAAAACAAAACAAAAAGTGGTAGGGGAAAAAACAATTGTTATTTCACGCCAAGTAATTCCAAAACTAAATGGTCTAGCTCGTCTCAATATGCTTTTACAGCGGCAGAAATACGAAAATGTTATTAAAACTTTTTTTTTTCCCCCTCTCTCACATAAAGTTTAAAGTATTCATAAGTACTAACTATGGTAGACATCATATTCATGAAATTATAACTTTTTTAATATTTGAAAACGACTTCTGGGGGAGATAGTTTCCAGTTTATACAATTCTCTGTGACGTTCGACTTAACTGAATAAATAATTCATTGCGAAGTTTCACTTCGTACTAACAAAGATTCTGTAACGGGATGAAATGTATTACATTACAATATTCCAGAGAATGTATAAAATCTTCATGTATACTGTATTTGTAAATGAAAAACGACATTTGCATCGTAAGTATTATTAAATAGTTTTAATTATAATTATAGGTATTTGATTAACTTTTTAATTTGTACATTTTAACAAAGGGTTTTTGTTTTTGTTTTTAGGGCCACGCCTTACTATCTGTTCGAGCTACGCTTAAGTACTAATTTTGCGTATATGTTAAGGATGAGTAAACTTTAGTTTAGAGGATATGTATCAACATTTGCGTGGAGGGAAGATGAAAAAATCATTCGTGGATTTTTTCTTTTTTTTTTCAGACGAATTTCGTTAGCTATCCAAGTTAATCGTACTTAACTACATTAATATTTCAAGAATGAGGGTTTTATAGTTTATAATAAATTTTCCCGATTTTTCATGGTGGAGGATTACGACTTAGCTGTGACTAGAGTCCTGAATTTTCCATCAGTGGTAAAACAGTCTAGGTGTGTTGGACATCCAGTCCATGTGTTCTTCAATGTGGGTCACGTGTGGAAAAGACCCCCGGATGTATTGTCTACCCAAGTGGTGGTGACTGACAGCTAGGACAAATTATCTTATCTACTCTCACGTATCAATTTGCCAAATCAAATTATCAGCAAGACCATATGTTGAGTTGTTGTATTTTTTGCAGTCAAAACTTTCCCAACCAATCATTCGTTTTCAATTTTTATTTTTATTTAAAACGTTTTTAAGTCATTTAAATACGATTAACCGTTCGGATATTTCTTTTATACTGGAAGCTACGTCTGCGGTTCACTTAAAAATGGTTTATTATTGATAGCTTCTAGAAGCTGCCTTCTCTTAAAAAAATTGTAAGATGTAGAATTAGATGAAATCGGGGCGATCGATGACGTCATACAAAAAAGTATTCGGTTGTATTTATGCGCATGTGTTTACAATTTTAAAAAACTTTTAATTTCTTTATTGATATTTTGAATGGCTCTTTATCTAAGTTTTAAAAACATTTTTATTTATTTTAATGTCCATTTAAAGGACAAAACAAGTGTGAATATAATAGTGTTTAATTAATAATTTCATGCATTATTATCTCTGGTCGCCACAAATACAAAACAAAAAAGTAGTAGTATAACTTTTTTTTTCCTTACAATTAATCAGGAAAAAGCCAACTAATAAGTAATCTTTGGGAAAGTATGCTATTATTAGAAGCGTTTATTAACGATTTTGATTGAGAATCTGGTATTATTAAGATAATGATGGCTATTTCCACGTAAGTTAACATTATTAACTTTCAGCCAAAGTTTTCAATAAAAATATTTTGCTAGTTATCAGCTACCACATTTTTATACGGTGTATAAATTGTAGCTAGACATCTGCACTTTGCATGATACCATTGTATGCTTGTATATAAAACAAACTTTAACTTTAACTTATATAAACACAGTAATGATTATTTATTTATAATATTATTCCTTATATATTTAAGGAAATAAAATAATTTATTGTTGAATTTTTTAATTAATTAATAAAATATGTATAAGATAAAATATATAATAAAATTTATGAAAATTTTATTGATAAAAATCAAAACATTCTATTAAATCTAATAAAACATAAAAGTATAAGCACGTTTAATTGGTACTCAAGCTATACCCCATAATGAAAACATTGCGTTTGTATTACACGTTTAGTCACTCTCGCTTTGTGTTACTGGAGGAACCAGTTGAATATGTATGAGAAATTAACAACTCCAAGGTGGTGTAGGTTGATTAAGGTTGAAGGTAAGGAAGTCTCACTAACTACTCCCTTACCCTCCCTCTCACACCCGGCCCCTTAGGGGGGGGGGAAGCAAACATTGACCAATCAGTATCTCACCGGTATAGAGACATGAACGTTTTGGAGAGAAGTTTAGGTCCCCGTGGATACTAACCCTGTTAACTTACTTTCAGTGAGGTTTGGATATCTTTTGAGTAAGAAATTCCAAGAAAGAAACCCCTTTATTTCCAAACACGTGTTTAAGTTTTAGTATAAACACTTTAAAGAAGGTGATCAAACTAGCGTTTTAATTCAAATATTCATTTTTTTTAAAATTTTAATGCATATATCTAGTAACACGCAGTATAAGGCGTCCATTTCGCAATATAATTTCTTACCGTTGACGAGGAAGATGAGGTTCGAATCTCAATTAAGTATCCTTCGTTTATCTTGTATTATTCTAATATGGTATATAGTTTATAAGATAGTGTGGTAAAATTATCCTAAAATTGGAATGTAATTTAATATAATAAATAATTGAATGGGCGCCTAATACCGACTTCTTTAATTTCCTTAGGTGACCTGGTGGTCTAGGGGTAAGGTGTCAGACTTCTATGCTGGCGGCCGGGGTTCAATCCTCAGTCCCGGCAAAGATTTATCTGATTACCAAACCCTTCCTTCACCTCTGACAAGACATCTTGTGAATGTGGGGAATGCCAGGCCTCCACCGTGGTTCGGATTCCACGTTAAACTGTAGGTCCTTCATTTCATCTCATAATCACCNTAGGGTAAGTGCGTATAACCCGAATGGGTAGTAAGACGCGGTGCCAATAATAATAATAATAATAATAATTTAATTTCCTTAAGTAGATATATTTTTTATAACCAAATACATGTATCCTCAAAACTTCTCAGCGGCATGAAAAACCCACCCTCCTTTCCCAAGACTTCTGGACATTACCTAAAGTTTTGACCCAAATTGGAACCTTACAACACTGGACTGCCTCTTTACATGAACAACAGACTTACTCAAACTACCTCTACTCATAGAATGCAAGATTCATAATAGAATGTACATTACTACAATATTAATAAAGGACGCCATGATTAAATTTTGAGAGTGGTCGTTTTTATTGATATAAATGATAACCTCAAATAAACCTTACCTGTAAAGGAATGCCTCACTAAATTTACAGAATTTATAAAAGTATTGCAAGCACCACTTGAAAATATTAAGCTCGCAATTGATTTGTGAAAAAAAAAATCAACACAGAAATATTTCTCTAAATAAAATAGTACCAAGGTTTTAAAAATGTTATAACAGGTTAAAATAAAATGTGTTCTTTAGAAAGTTAATTTAAACATCTAGATATCTGAAGATTCTTTAACTAACATATAAAAATATTGTTGTGAAACACACACATAGGGATTATCAACCTGACACTTAAAATAATATTTATGGTATTTAAATAAAAAGTTATTTAGAACTGTTCTAAAGTATTCTCTCATCGTTTAGTAAATGTTTAGCACTTAATATCCTGAAAGACTGAAGAGATGTTCTGAGATTAAATTTGAAAATTACCTTATAAAGAAAATCAGCATATTTAAAATGATCATCTGATCACAAAGAGGAAATGATAGCTCCTAAACTCACCCATAATGGCAAATTTTCTCCCTCCATTTATATACTGAAGTATTAGGTCCACGTAACTGTAACATTGTAAAAGATGAAAAAAGATTAGGTTTATCTCACCCAAGAATGTCCAATCTATGAAAATTTACTATTATGGCCCTGGTAAAAATTGTTCTTCCAGGCCCCTCAATCCAACTGTTCTCTGAAAATTCTCATTGTATGTTCCTCAAAGATTACTGTTTAATTTAAGCATATTTTCCCCTTCAAAGTTCAAATGAACTATATAAACGTCATGAAACTATCCTCATATCGGGTCCTTCCTAACTCATCCAAAACAGTTTTAGATAACCAATAAGAAAACAAAACCATCTCATCTAACTAACAATCATGTTCCCTTTTTTAAAACACTTACAGCTTATACAGACAAAAGTTAGAGATAAAATAATTAACAAAACAATTAACTTTTAAAATATTGAAAGATAAAATGACTATATTTTTAAAATACCTAATTATTACAAATTGACAAGTAAGCACAAACGATCTGTCAGATTAATTTTTAAATCTCACCCAAAACCCAAATGAATTTAAAACAAAAGTAAACATGGTATTATAATAACTCCTTCCGATAGGTCAAGTTAATTCCTCAAATTACAGCCAGAGGTTCTAAGCGTCAAACTGATTGTATATAAATGTATATACGTCTCTTCAAAATCAGTGAATGACCGAGTTTATATGTATTTTAAAAATAGAGAAAATGTTAGTACAATATTCTTACTCAGTCATAAACTTTTTATTTATTTGTATCACCTTTCCTGTTTAGGTTATAGGCATAGGCATATAGAATAATTATTTTTGGGGTAGCGATGAGTAGGTAATCTACCTGTATTTGCGTGGACGGAGAGTGGGAGAAACAATTTAGGTAAAAAAAAAAGTTTTACAAAAATCTTAGGTGCTGGTGCTGGTGCTGGTGGTGCCTTTTGTTGGGACTTTTGTTCAAATATGGGTTCAGAATTTAAACTGGAAATCTATCTGGCGTAATACTGCAAATTCAAATTCCACTTGAAATAAGATATTCAAAGAGGTGATATTAATTTTGGTGACAGGACCAATAAAAACCTCTCTTAAACACTGTCACGAGAAAATACAAATGCACTTCTAACGTTGTTTATTTGTGATATTTAAAGTAAAATTTTTGAACTGATTGATTATATCATTGCACAATTTAAAAGTAATTTCATTCTTGAGAATACAATGCTTCGTCTCCTGGCCATCATTACATCACTGGGTCACTCCATGTCAAGTGATCCAATATTTAACTTTTGAACCGTACTATCTTGGATTTCAAATTTGGCTCAGTGAATTAAAGCTTTTAGATTTTATCTGCAGCAGTTTCTAAGATATTAACCACTAAAATCTAAAATACAAACGCAATTTTCCGCTGACACAAGATTACAAAATAAATTACTAAAGTTATAAATGAGATAGAAGACTGAGAGGTGGGAAATGTGTAGTTTATTTTATAAGATTGAATATGATAATAAACATCACTAACTTTGGACTTTTAAATGTTAAGGTCATACCATAAAAGTTTGACCTTGAATTTCTCAAAAACTTAACTCTCGTTATAGGATCAAGAGTGTTCAAATATTCGATCATTTGGCACGGAATGATCTTATTGTGAAAAATGGATATCCTAATCTCATAAATAACAAATTTTTGGGCTACGCTTTTAATAGAACCCGGGAGCCTTAACTCAAGTGACAATTTCTCTACCGATTGAGCCAAAGTATTGGGTCACTCTTATTTTTCATTATTATATTTTACCAACGTGTTCAGGTAACATAAATTTATTATTTACTCTAATGGGGTAGGAATGAGGAAGGAAGAATCTTACAGGTAATATACCCGTATTTACGTGAAAGGAAAGTGGGAAAACATTTCGTAAAAACGACCCCCAATAGGCCCGACTGAGATTTGAACCTAAATCTCCCCGTCACCAGCAGGCCGGTCTAGCGTGAAAATGACTCCTTAGACCGTAGAGCCACTTAAAATGAGTCACACTCTTAATTATGTGAAAGAAAATCGTAAGTTAGAATTTTGTGCACCCTTCGTCAATGACCCCCAATTTAGAAATTCAAAGTTCAAACAGAAGACTAATCATGATTTACTATTTTGATAGAGGTGCACTCCCCCCTCCCGCTCTTCATCATGCACTGGGCTTTGATGACATTTCAATACAACCTTTTAATGAAAATTGCCACTTGAGCTTCTGTGTTAGAGGTAGTGACGTGGAGTGCAAATATGGTAGGAGGTTAATGAGGGAAACTTTGGAATGGACAGTATAGAAAGGGGTAGTGAGGGTGGGGTGGTAGCCAAAAACGTTTGTAGTGGTGATTGCCTATACATACAAAAAAAAAATCCTACCCCAATCGGGACAAATTAAGTTTATTTGATGGCACTGTAAACGTTTGTGTTGCTATTCTTATAAAATGTTTATGCTTCAATTGGTTGAGGTAATTAGTTTTAGCCATGTAGTAATCACAGGAGAGAGAGACCCTTGGGCCAATTAACTTCTCAACAAGTTTCGAATAGTAATGATAATAATGGCGTGTCTGGGCTACATCAATCTGTAGCTTAGTTTGCGGAAAATTAACCAGAGGACCTACTAATGTACCTTTTCCCAGGGAACGCCCAAATGCATTAATCGTAAATCCTTTCCATAGAGGCCCTTCCATGTCCCACAGATATGAGGGGATGATTTAATTGAGTATGACGAGGTAAAGCAAATAAGATATTAACCTACCTTAAGCTGTTTATGCAAGGAAGGCTAGAAAAGGTCAGCGTTTTTGCATTTTTTACAGCAAAACATATTTTGGGCCAAAATAAATAAAATATCTCCTCATTACAAACATAAATGTTTAATTTGTTTACATGATAATGAAACAATATTAGTGCTCGACTGCAACTTTTATTGCCCTCCCTCTTAGCTTGTTCCATCCTTGTCTAACAGGTAACTGAGCAAACTGACTGCCAAGGGGAATATAGTGAGGCAGGGGGGGAGCTTTCTTGGGTATATATAGGTCAAAGTCAAAGTCTAGAAATCTAAATTTCGAACAGAATGAACTTTGCAGCTTCAGTTGGCCTTGTCTATCGGGTCTCTCGAGATTTTCCAAGCCTTCCTTAGCCGATTTTTCTTCCGGAAATGCCTGAGGATATAATCGGGCAAATAAGCCTGTAGAACTCTCTGATGATGGTGCCTTGGCGTCGAAGATTCGAGCGCTCTTTTGATGGCACAAGTTATGAACACACCAGGATCGATTTCTGCTTCTGTTTGAAAGTTAGGGGTGGGTCCCAACCTCCCTCTCAACACATTCGTGAACCTGTCCCAATCAGTGTGCTTAAGGTTGGGTTTTTCGGGGGAAAGGGGCTATGAAGGACCGTGCGTGTCCCAGGTTCACGAGAACGGGATTGTGATCAAGTCTAGATCAGCTAGAGATGTCAGCACCAATCACCATCTGATCCCCGACCCTCTGGCTACTTATATAAATATATATATATATATATATATTTATATAAGTAGCCAGAGGGTCGGGGATCAGATGGTGATTGGTGCTGACATCTCTAGCTGATCTAGACTTGATCACAATCCCGTTCTCGTGAACCTGGGACACGCACGGTCCTTCATAGCCCCTTTCCCCCGAAAAACCCAACCTTAAGCACACTGATTGGGACAGGTTCACGAATGTGTTGAGAGGGAGGTTTGGACCCACCCCTAACTTTCAAACAGAAGCAGAAATCGATCCTGGTGTGTTCATAACTTCTGCCATCAAAAGAGCGCTCGAATCTTCGACGCCAAGGCACCATCATCAGAGAGCTCTACAGGCTTATTTGCCCGATTATATCCTCAGGCACTTCCGGAAGAAAAATCGGCTGAGGAAGGCTTGGAAAATCTCGAGAGACCCGATAAACAAGGCCAACTGAAGCTGCAAAGTTCATTCTGTTCAAGAGATGGTCCAAGGATACCAGAAGAGTGTCTAGGAGGACAAGATTGAGAGCCTGTGTACAGGACAGGTTCCTGTGGTGCATGATGAGGAGCTTGATGTGGGTTCTTGCACCAAGGCCACGTATTGTAGGACGGAACTCCTATTTCGATCAGGAGAAGGCCGATGCTCTCACTGAGCACTCGGGCTACAATTTGTACCAACGGACGACCCGTACAACCCATTGAACACTGCGCACATGGCTCAGGTCATCGGTTCTGTATCTTACAGACCCTTAGATGAACCCTGAACTCACGGAGACCACAGAAATGTCGCAGGTGTTAGCCGCTCTAAGATTAAATAAGGCTCCCGGACAGGATGATATCAGTAACGTGGTCCTCCAAAAGCTGCCCTTGGAGGCGATAAGTTTCCTCGTGGAGTTATTCAACGCTGTCCTGCTCCTGAATCACTTCTACAAGCTCTAGAACCACGCCAACGTCTTCTGATTTCATAAAATGGGTAAGTACCTGGCCCTAACTTCGTCTTACCGGCCGATAAGCTTGCTCAACTGTTTGGGCAAGTTGTTCGAGAGACTTCTACTGACGATACTGACCTTACATGTCACCGAAGGGGCATTTTTGTGCACGGCAGTGCTCTTCACATGGGAAAGAGAGTTCTACAGGCCGGGCTCACTCCGACTGTTAGGAGAGCAGATAAGATGGGCGAACAGAGCTAAGTACTTGGGATTTACGCTGGATACCAATCTGATCTGACAACAACACCGCAAAGAGAGAATAAACAAGGCGAACAAAGGCTGGTAATCCTAGGCCATTGCTTAACAGACGTAGCGCCCTGTCCACAAGGAACGGTCTGACACTGTACACGCAGCTGCTCAGGCCGATCCTCCACAATACGTGTCTTGCTTGGAGACATCTGGTGAACACGTATATGAGGAGGATGCAGGAATTCCAGAGCAGGTGTCTGAGGATAGTTGTGGACGCACCTTGATACGTAATGTGAACCTGCATCGAGACCTGGAGATGCCTACCATCAAATACCACTACTGGATGTTGGTACAGTGTTTCTGCGACAGACATCCTGGTGCCATCAATCTTCTTATCCAGGAGCTTGGGATCTACGTCATTGACCCTGAAGGGTACCAATGACCTATCAAAGCCCTGGTCGGATAAGTGAGAAGGGTAAAACAGTGGTTTGGGAGGCTCTCACCCAACCCCCCATAGAGTAGTGTCTCCGCACGTAGCTCTAAATACCTTATTTGGTTTACCAATATAATTTCCTCCCTCACCCCACTAATAAGTACTAATAATAATATGTCTTTTCTTTGTTTCAGAACCTTCGCGAATACACTTGCTTTAATATCCGAAAACCACACGGTGTGACCAGTTGGTCGGTACGTGTTGGAATTTGATCTCATGCTCCGCTTCAGGGAGCATCAAAGCATGCTATTCTTTTTCTGCTTCTATCAGAGGGTCCTCAGTCCGAGTTGAGGTTAGCTGAGTGAGTAGACCGGCACGTCAAGGCTAGTCTGGAAGTGGTTAGCGGGATCAACGAATGGATCAGCGTGTCCAGTGTATGGACCAGCGTGTCCAGCGAGTAGGTAGGTGTACCCGGGAGATGATCAACGAATCCAGTGTTTGTGTAGCACGGGTCAGTGCAGTATCGTGCACAGGACAATGGCGACTTACATGGACTACACGTGTGACGTAGACATTGTTGTTGTGAACTGTGTTAGTAATGCACATTTTTGTGATAGTAACTATAAAAATATTTAAAACAATGTGTTTTTATGTTTATTAATTTGTTTATTTTATTTTATTCCATTTTATGTGTTCTTATTAGCTTATTGATTTATAGACCTAGTTATGATTTTTATTAATAACTTATTACTTAGTTTATTGACTGGTTTAGTTGTATTTAATTTAATTCTATCAGTATAAGTGTTGTCTTATTTTTAGTAATCAAAACCTTGAGTGATCCGTGTGTATTTTAATTCGTGTTCAACTAGCAACATACCCCAATATCCTCAGAAGGACTCACGGTTCACACAGTGGTGTATCAATAGCCTGTGACCCTCCCAGGTCATGTGGGCCCTATTTACAATGTAAACATTTGATGAATATCTCTCAAGAGCATAACAGCATTAGATGACAAACAATTTAAAATAAGAGGAAAAGTTGTCATTAAATTTCCAGACACCATTGACAGACATTTATATTTTGAAACAATAGTAACGTATTAATTTTAATAGGTGATTCTTAAAAATCAATAATATTTTATGATTTGAAGGATTATATTTTATAAATTTTAAATATTATCTTTAGATAAATAATGATTGTTGTTATTATTATGAAAGAGTTTCTCTGCTATGGAATATTTCCCCTATAGTTTCCGCCTAGAACAAATTTGCGTATTTTATACAACGGAAACTCCTTAGCATATTAAAATAAAGTGCTTCAAAAGTTACAAGTTATAAGCTACTTTGAAAGTTCAGATACTTATAACGGAAGGAAAGCTTTTAAGAAGTTTCATGGGAGTGACAGTTGCTAAGTTGCCTAACTATGGGTCTGAAAATACTGGGCGTACATTGAGGACAGCTATAATAGCTAGGAGGGACAGTTAATTAAATTAATTAGGTCTCATTTGAACAGCCAAGAGACCATAGTTTCTGGACAGGATAGTAAGAGGGACTCTGGATATTCCCAAACAGGTTTCCTGGAGATGTATTAAAACAATGTGATTTACAATATTGTTCCAAGCAAACACTGGTGCAATTGTTCCCTATGTTCCTTTACTCATCATGATCCAAATCAGTCCTTTTGTTTATACAGCGTCCTTTTACCCATCCAGGCTATCCATGATGGTAAGGTAGAATTTAGAGTGAATGCACCTACATTTACATGGAGGGATTTGAGTCATATTCACTCCATCTTTGGAAACAGAATTGATGAGTTTGATATTCAGCCAAGTTTATTTTATTTTTATTTTTTTTATTTTTAAAATGTTTTAGAGAATTTCTTAAGAAAAAATATCAGAGGCATGTAAAAATATAAGTTTCATTTAGACTTGTTGCAAATTGGTATTTAAATAATTATATTTTGTAGCGTTTATTTCCAAAGAAAAATTACTCTATAGCATTTTAAGTGATGCCATAAATATTTATTATAATTTAGTTACACTCCCCCATTCTTTGATCTTTAGAGCACGACGCATTCATTGCTTGAATTTCAACATACTACTTGAGGTATTTTTATTAGTTAAACAAGTTATTCATTCAGCTAGAAATATATTGCATCAACTTTAAAACCTCTTTGCATCGACATTACCCACGGATTCCCAAATTTTATATAATACTGCATGTCCTAATGCAGGAATCTTAATTTGAATTGATAATATTATCCAAACCACATCCATTTTATATGTATTTTTTGATTTGCTTTTAAAGTTGACGGTGAAAGTTACCATTCATATCAAAAAACTTATATTAGAAAACAGAGTTTGAAGCATAAGTGTGGAAAAATCATTTTCAATTTTAACATCCTAAAACTGAACATTGCACGAATTTTTGGTTGTTGAAAATATCACTTACAATACAATTCACTAAAAGTATCGATTATGCAAGTTTTACCTGCCTCTAAAAATTATATGTATTTTTATGAATATAAAATATATTATTCGATGGGTGATAGTGAAAAAGTGGTGAAATGTGAACCTTGGTGTATATTACTAAACAAATTTAAACAAATTATCAATTGAAGACAATAAAAGTGTAGCAAAAATATTATATGGAAATCCTTGTATGACATAACATAGAGCATATATTTTTGGTGATTTTTTTTTTATAAAACCAACAAAATTATGTTTATAAAAACAACGTATGACCTTTTAAGTACTGGCTAAAAAATAATATGTTTTTGGTTTTAAAAAAGTGAAATGAAATACATTCCCACCCAAACAACGTTTGTATCGATTTTATCTTACAAATCGTATTTTTCAATCTAAGGTATATGTAATTTAATCCTTGTGAAATATATGCTACAAGTAGCTTGTAATTGCACAAGTATACAAGTCATACCCTATCTTTGAAAACTAATAAACTCGTATATCTTCTTTTTTCGATCTAATTATAATTCTCCTAGAAACCCACGATTCCTCATTATAAAATATTTTATCTTTATAAGTGTGTTTCTCTTTCTTCTGGTTATTTATTTCTTCTTTTTAGAGTTTTTAAAAAAAACTAGTCTTTGCTTCACTTTAATCTATACTTTTCCCTTATTTTGTTTATTGCTAGCTCCTATTTTATATTGTCTTATTTCAATGCTCTTTAATAATAATCTTCTATTCTTAATCTCATTAAGTCTTATTTTACCCCATTTTTCTATCGCCCACTTACATCACTTAACACCCTTCCCCCCCCCCCCCCCCCCCCCACCC
>CABFVZ010000057.1:42274-117920 GCA_902151445.1 Timema monikensis
GGCAAGTTAATAGTAGCCTCTTCACTATCAAAATATTGGATTTTTTTTATGACAGGTACTGTGCACAGTCGTGCTGAGGGAAGAAGTGGTGCTGTACACAATCGTGTTGAGGGGAGAAATGTCGATGTGTACAGCCGTGTTGAGGAGAGAAGTTGTGTTGAGCACAGTTGTTTTGTGGGGAGAAGTGATGTGAGTAATCTCCGGCCTCACTGTCGTTTAACCAGCGGAAATGTTCATGGCCAAACGCCAACACAATGTTACACGATACTATTTATCTAGTGATGGATAGAGATTTAATCCACGAGCCAATCTGCGGGCCTTGGTAGATTGAATGAGGTACCGTGGGCCAATAATATGGCATTGGACTCTCAGGCGTCACTTTAGCAATGTACTGAACAGCTAATGATGGGGAGATCAAGGTTAAAATCCCGATTGGGTTTACTGAGGGATTGATCAAAAATTGTTTCCCACGCGATTGCGGATACACTTTCTCTAAATTAAATATTCCTTATTTCTAACATATCAGTTTAATTAGTACATATACATATAGTTCTAATGGGAAGACAGGGTGCTAAAAATAGAATATTAATAAAACACATTTACAGAATTCAGAAATATTTATCAAGTTTTTTCTACTCTTATATAATGTAAGTAGTATATTTTGGGATCATGAGATTATGACGAATCTTTAGGTTTTATGTGCCCCTAAGCCCCAAAAATGTTGGTATTAAAAGATTATGTCCGTTCTTCATTTGTGCTTGGGGATACAACCGAAACGTATCGATGAATTTCGTTCAGACTTGATATTTACATGTTAATTGGTATATCTCGAGGATAAATTGTGATTTCTAAAACTAAGATTACTTTATAAACAGCTTATTTTTGAAAGCACTAAAACATTTGCATACAATTGTTTCATTTACTGGAACACTGATATGTTGTTTATTTTATAGACATTTTTCTAAAAACGGCTTTAACCAATTTTGTTCAAATTGGTTTCTCGGGAGTGTTTTGTATAATAAATAACATTGTTAGAAAGATGTTATCAATTTCTAAAATATAACACTTATTATAAAGTAAAATTATATAATTGTTGGCAGAAAAAATCTATGTTTCTATATTCTAAGACTCTTCCTATGAAAATTGTATTATGGATGGATCTTCATTATAGTGTAAAAATAATATTATTTATTAATATATCTATACTTATTTGTATAAATAAAAGGTAAAAAGTTCCAACCCTCAAGGTTTGAGTGTCTTCGTTATGTTATATTTACGGAAAACTGCATTAATTTAAGTTTAATAACCTCCAAAGGTTATCCCACTAATTTTCCTCAGTATTACTTCCCCAACAACCCTTTTTTGAAACATAATCCTGAGAAGCAACTAAATTCACCTAAAAGCTGTCCGGCAGCCTCCAAGAGATACTTACTCAACGCTGGTCTCTAGAGGAGATGGGGTTTGAGGGAAAGGAAGGAGTATACCCCCCCTCTCCCCCGACACTCCCTGAAACTTTAAGTCAGAGAGGGCTGTGATTTGTGGGGTAGGAGGCAAGAAGGAGTAAGACCTCACATGAAGTAACATCCCCCCCCCCTTATTTTCATCCCCCTCCACCAGCATAGTAAGGAAACAGCTTGCGGCCTGTTCCTCTTCGTCCCAGAGCTCGTTAAAGACGCTGCCACGACGCTGACTGACGCAGCAGACTCTCATCCCTCTTTTTCCGACGTCATCTTCACTCCTTCACCCCCTCCCCCCTCTACATACCATCCTCCCTCCACCCCTTACCGTTTGGGCCTCTAATAAGCTCAACGAGGATCCCAGACGTCTTCTTGAGTTACTAGCATTTATCACAGAGCTCAGAAGAAAATGCGCTAGCGCTGTTGTTTCGGTTAAAAAGGGAACTAACAATAACCTTTTGGCATTACCTTCGTACAAAGTATCCTGGGAGAGGTAGGCAGGGAGGTTGATAGGGAAACTCATTTGTTTTGTTTATAAAAAATGTCGGAGGAATATTCCTGTTTGGTATACCGATGGGTATTCGAAAAACGAAACGTTCGGATGTGTTTTACAGATTGCATTTGGTTAGTTGGCGAGCACATAAAGAGAAACTTCCTTCAACCAGCATTTCAGCCCCAGTGTGATATTGTGTGTATTTATCTTTATTCAAGAGTATGGAAATCTAATTTGTTTTTGGAAGCGGTGGGTGCACTTGAAGTTGACCTGATGTTTTGATATATATATATATATATATATATAAATATATATATATAAATATATATAAATATATATATAAATATATATATAAATATATATATAAATATAAATATAAATATAAATATATATATATAAATATATATATAAATATAAATATAAATATATATATATAAATATATATATATATAAATATATATATATAACTATATATATAAATATATATATATGCTCGGGTGAAACAAAATTGGATGGGTAGGTTTGTAATTATAGTATTAAATGTATCAAAATAAACGTGGACGTTGAATATTAAAACTAATAATTAGGTTTAATTATTAGATTTTGACATTCTTTATCCACGTTTGCCTCCTTTTCTAAGACAAGCTAACACGTCTTATTCCGTGAAACTTTATTGGTTCACCTATAACATATCTATCAGATGTTCAAAATATAATAATTAATTTTTAAATGTTGACGGAGCTAGTTTTGTAACAATAAGAAGTTTTAAGAATTCAATTTGTAGGTAAATATTAAAATCACAAATTTCCATTTTCATCTTAAGTTTGAATTCTTAAATATTAATCGTGACAATTTGAGGGATCAATTGATTCCAAGGTGGGCTCAATAACTTTTAAGAAGGGTTCCAGACCAACTCCCCCTCCCCCCGATCCTCACATTTCTACGCTCATCAACGTCAACAATTCTTGAATATCTGTCAAGGTTGTACTAACATTTAACGAGAGCACCACTTCGTTATTTATAAAGTTTATCTTCAAATTCTGATATATTCATGAAAAATATGCAAGAACTGTTGATATCACTATGTGAATAAAATTAAACTATGTATTTACTGGAGAATTATTTGATTAATTTTGCCGAAAGCTATTGTTTACTATGAAAACTGCAAAATCACAGACATTTCCTCGCGTCCATTACGTTCCCGCCTCGATTAATATTGGTTTTAAAGATTTTCACAGCCAACGTTTGAATTAAATTAGAACTTAATCAGGGATTAATCCGCGTTGGTAAAATTGTTTATAACCTTTCGGTTGAATCCCGCAATATGGTTGTCGTACTGCAAAAACGTCGGAAATTATTTCATCCACTTGCTTCTAACCGGGAACTAGTTTTGATTTATCAACGAATAGTTAGTTCTCGCGGGTGTGTTGCATTTTATTTCGACACAATTATAACTCCTTATCAATTAATAATTGTTCAAATCAAATAAGCAAAATTCATAAAACTCCATGGTGTGAGCTCACAAGCTACCTAGTGGCCGCCACCGTTAACAATGATAGTGCCAACCTATGCTGATAGAAGGTGTCATATGGTCAGCACTGTGAGATTTCCAGCCGCTAATCTCAGTTTTATAAGCCGGAGATGCTACCTATTGATTCAAGTAGCTCCTCATCTGTCCTCACGAGACCAATTTTGACCCTGTTCCAAACCCATAGAAGAATTTTGGATGCACCGTGGATCAAAATAATTTTTAAATTATTAATAAAACGGACAAAAATATGAAATAAATGGATAAAGTCTCTTAGGTCTGGTGTGAATATTGTAAGTTTTTTAGTGTATATTATTGTACTAAGTTATACAATTCAGTTAGAATTTAAATTAAATTAACTTGTACATAGAAAATTTTAAGGTAAGAATTAACTTTGAAACACATTAATATCAAAGAGTTAATTATTAAACTATGCACTAAAATAGTGTGGCTCAACGTGCGGTGCGCGGGCCAAGTGTGGTCTACGCTCAATAAATATGTTGCCCTCACCTTAGGCCTATCCTGGAGGGAGATTAAAAGAAATACCTCGGTGGTAGATGTTAAATATCTAACGATTCATACAAAAATGTGTATTTAAAAATATCACGATTGCATTCTACTATGCATTTATTTGATTAATAAAATATATGTATAAATATAGGCCCATATTTCTAATGATCAGCTGTTTTGTGAAATTGTGGGTGCGTACATATTCTATAATACATTTTTGGGAGATTAGTAAGTTTATTTAAATTTATAATTTGCAAGATTCTACCAAATAAAAATACTATATTGTATATAAGTATTGAAAGTAAATGCTTATTAATGGTTATCTGTAAGCCTACATTAGATTGATGGGTACTAAATATATACTCGACACGCTGCTGTGAAAGCTGATGCTCAGATATAGCCCTTGGGATAGAAAAACATTGGACCACCCCCCACTAAAATATGTATTGTTCCATTGCTAAAGATTTCTCTCCGAAAAAAAACTTGTTTTACCCAAATAAAATTGTCCATTCATAAAATATAAAATTGTATACATTGAATGTATTACATACAAATTTTTTTAAACCCTTCTTTTAATGTTACGTTTCACACTAATGTTATTAAAGGTTTAATTTAAGGAGTGTGTATGAAAATAAGTTGGGAAAAAAAATCCTTAGTGAAAAATTATATGTATAAGACCACCGCTAAAAATATCCAGTTAGGATTTGAACCTTAACCTTCCGATCACCAGCAATTGAGTTAATATTGAAATGTTCTCCTAAGACTGCATGAGCATCGTTGTGATTTATAAGGGCTGAAGCAACACCATTTTTGTATGTTTCCACTATTAATTAAACTAATCAAGTTGATCTTTCAAAATATCCCATATAAATTACTTTGAAACAAGTTTTCAATTAAGTTTTTGATACAGTTTATTTAACTAAGAATGTATTTTAAAGTTACAAGAGAACTTCAATTTTTTATTATGCTTTCAAATAATTTTTGAAATATGTTTGTATTAAATGCTGATGGATATGTGTTTTAGTTTCCAAATTACTGTGGAAATACTCGTGTTAACGGTCGCTTAGCCTATTGTTGCTCTAAAATAAGATATCCTAGTAGTTTCCAATAATCTATTTTATAAAACACAGTACTACCTCTCTTCATGTATATTTTTTGAGAACAAATAGTCTATTTTTGTTTATATTTTACTCGTTCAATTTCCATTCACTTTCATGCCCTCAACTTCTCCATAAATACTTCGGAGGAACAAATCTATTTAACTTTACGTTAAAGTTTCGATAGGATCTTATATCCACTTCGTATCTCAGAGGTTTTTATGTAGCGCTCCCCCTTCTTACCCCCACCAACCAACGTGAATGAGTTTGACCCTTTCTTTCATTACTCTCCTTCAAATTTATTCTTCTTACCTACCATCTTCAGACTCTAACCTTACATGACGAAAGAAAATGTAGCTCTTTCCAGCCTAGAGTAGGTACGTTGTTTTTTATGTTTGATTTTTTATACAATATTTTATCTTTAAAGAATGCCAAATGCCATTAAAAAGTATTTTTAAATTAAACTGACAAATTTAATTTGTTTGTAAGTTATACACAGATTTTAAAATAAACTTATAAACAAATATTTTTTTAGAATATGCCTTGGTTAACTTGGGCGAAAAAGCACTATGGTGTTCTAAAACAAGAAGCTTAGGAATAGATTTGGTCCAAAAAGGGAATAGGTTACTGGGGAGTGGATAAGGTTACATACTGATGAGTTACCTACCCTATACTCAATACTTCATTGCTAGGTTAATAAATTACCTGCCTCGGTGGCGTAGTTATCTAAAGTGGTGGTTTCGTGTTGAGCTAGACTGCTGAGGCCAGGGAGATCAAGGTTCGATTCTCGGTTGAGTGAAATGGGGATGGTTTTTCCAAAGTGGTTTTCCACTTTGCCTACACTCAGATGTGGATTCAATTCCTCTAAATTCAACCTTTGCAATTCCTAAATCATTAGCGTAATTAGTACTTAAGTGTATAGCATGAACGGGTAGTAAGACGCAGTGCTCTAATTTTTTTTATATAATCAAGTCTCATAGGCAGGAAGGTTATATGTAAAGAAAGTGTTCCCGCATTTGAGTAGAAGGAGAGTGAAAATCAATTTTGTAAAAACCTAACTTGGATCTCCCCATCATCGGATATCTAGTCTACTGCGAGAGTAGTACGTTAGACCATGCGGCCATCGAAGTGGGCTTAAACCTTTTTCATGTTCAGGATATTGACTGTAAAACCCAATGGTAAGACCTAGATGCTGATTGGAGGATAATATTAGAATGGACCTAAAAGTAATAGGGTGTAATAAGGTGGACTGGATAGAACAAGCTAAAGATAGGGATAGGGTGTAATGAGGCGGACTGGATAGAACTAGCTCAAGATAGGGATAGGGTGTAATGAGGTGGACTGGATAGACCTAGCTCAAGATGGGGATAGGGTGTAATGAGGTGGACTGGATAGACCTAGCTCAAGATGGGGATAGGGTGTAATGAGGTGGACTGGATAGAACTAGCTCAAGATAAGGATAGGTGCGTACTTAAATGCGTCAACGAACTCTTGAGTTCCTAATGCCATGTAAACACCCTCGTATATGGTTTAGCGAGGTAATCGTTGGTCTGATGGTAATTGATTATATAAGATATGTAATAAAAACGTTCGAATGCATTGTGTCGAAAGCAACCAATTAATATATCTCTTTTTATTTGACATTTTTTCCATATTCTAATTTTCGAAGATGAAGTTAAGTATTTTATTTTCATTTTTAACTAGAACAAAATAAATACCTTTTTATATTATTAAGTGTTGACCCTTACTATAATTTGAGTGTTTGAGCTTCGTGGTAAAGTGGACAGAGAGAACGAACTGTCCGCTTGCATTATCCTACTTTATAATTGAAGCTGTGCTTGTAAAAAGGAACTAAATATAATTTTTGTAAGGTTTAAGAGGGAAAGAAAAATACTATTTCTTCGTAATCTGTTTGGATTCCTTCATATTTCTAAGGGGTTTTAACAAACAGTTAATTATCTATTTGAGAAAAGTTTTTATTTCTTGGTAGTTATTTAAAATATACGTATATATATTTTCTAGATATTTTTATGAGCCCATTCAGCTAAATAGTATGCAATAATGAATACTGTATACATTGAAAATACTATTAGATTTATAATATTGGTATTTTAAATGAAAAATAATTTTTACTACAAACATTATTTTACATTTTTCACTTTCTCTTGACACCTCGGAGGGAAAGTATCATGATCGTAAAAAAAAATGAGCTATAGATTTTGATAAATATAGAAGTTCCATGACCCCCTGAAACAAAAAAGGTGGTTTTCGTAATGCCGTCTGTCCGTCGGTGCGTCTGCGTCTGCGTACCTCGCGATAGAGCCAAAACTAATTTACCGATTGGGCTAAAACTTCATTTCTGGTACTTTTTGAATTAAATTCCTAAACCTAAATTTAAGGGTAGTTTAATGAAGGGGATAAAATAAACAAAGGTGATTTTCTCACAATTCACTCTAGTTATTTTGATTAAATTTAATACATAAGCACTGTTTATCAATATAAACAAGATGACAATTCTCATTTTCTCATAAAACTGACTTTGAGGGTACTTTACTGGGGAGAAATTTTCCAGATTTTCTGCAACTATTTGAGATAGGAACTAGATTATCAATGTAAAGTTATAGTACCATTAATGATACAAATCTTTTATTTGAAATGTATGTTTACTAAACCAATAAGCTCTGAGCTATAAGAAAATTTATATATGTTTTAATTCAGGTCTTTGAAACTCCCATGCCATAGATTAAACATTATATATTATTTCATTTATGATCTTAGGTGTAGTTTTTCTACCTATTATTTCGTTTCACAAATCTTACGAATTTTTAGTAAATCTATATTTTTAGATAAGAGTAGGAGAAAATACGTGCAGCGCACAACGCGATTTATTTTTTTACTTTAAACATAGGTGATAGTAGTTGTTGGACAGGCTAACGAATTACCGGGGAAAGTTTTGGAGGAAGGAATTAAGTTTTGGTTAAGCACCGCGTCTTACTACTCTTTCGGCTTTTACATATATCTACTAATCACACAAATGTGTTAAAGATGAGGACGGTTGAATTTATAGAAATGCTATCCATATTTGCGTGGAGGGAAATGGGCAAACCATTAAGTGGATAAAAATACCCTCAATATACCCGACGATATTCAAACCTCGATCGCTCCATCATCGGCAGTCTAGGCTATCACGAATGTGACACCCTAGATGTGGCCACCATAATGGGTAGGAATTGAGTTAATGACTGATTATGTTTATGTACAATTGAAAAAAAACTCTTCTACCATAAGGGATAATTAGTTCCCACCATGATCAGTTGCTGAATCAACACCAAAAACTTTGACAAACATTAATAATTCCTACCCTTTGGATTTTTTAGTAACTATGTTGTCAAATGTAATTATTATTATTATTATTATTAGCACCTCTTCTTACTACCCGTTTGGTTTATACACACATACGCTAACATGTAATGGTAGGGTGATTGTGAGATGAAATTGAGGACCTACAGTTTAACGTGGGATCCGAACCACGGTGGAGGCCTGACATTCCCCACATTCACAAGTTGTGATTAATACACGTCTTGTCAGAGGTGTTATTATTATTAGCACCGCGTCTTACTACCCGTTCGGGTTATACGCACTTACGCTAATGTGTAATGATAGGGTGATTGTGAGATGAAATGAAGGACCTACAGTTTAACGTGGAATCCGAACCACGGTGGCGGCCTGGCATTCCCCACATTCACAAGATGTCTTGTCAGAGGTGAAGGAAGGGTTTGGTAGTCAAATAAATCTGTGCCGGGACCGAGGATTGAACCCCGGACCCCCAACACAGACGTCTGACACCTTACCCCTAGATTGCCAGGTCACCGTCAAATGTAATTAAAATATAACCATACATATGAATAGTTAATGCATGAAGGCTATTTTGTTTGGTTGTTTTTTTAAGTGATTCGGTCGCGAGTCATCAAACACACAGGAAACAAATTTAAATTGAGCGAACACGAGAAATTGGGTCCCAGCTTGTAATATATACATTTTAATACCCACATTAAAATAACACAATGAACCATAAACATTTAACTGTATTAGCATTGTTTTAGCTTATTATGGTATTCAAACAAACGTATGATATGATATAAAGTTGTGCTGTCATTCGGTGATTATTTTGATCACAAAAATGCTAGGAAATTGACTGAATATTACAAAAAAAAAGTTGATTTCTAATATAGAGTTGTGATTATTTTTTATTTGAAAGTGATTATATATTCGGGATTTTATTGTATTAAGTTTTAAATATAATATAACATAATGAGCGTGAAAATAATGTAATTTTTTTTATATTACTATTAAATCGTTGCAAAAATGCACGAAAATTTTGTCAAATCTTTGTATTGGTAAATGTTACGCATAATTAAGTTTCATTTAAATTTCTGTTAAAGGTTTATTCGTCAAAGGCTTTCTTTCAGCTTACCCAGAAATTTCTATCTTTAATCTTAAGCAAAGCGTATATTTTTCCCCTTCGCACACTCGATGATAGCTTTAAAATTGCCCCTCTCCCAACTCTATCTCTCTTTCTATTATCTATCACATAGCCTAACCACTACAACCTTTTCCGCCTCAACGTCTCTTCCAATTGTACCGTATAATCTTTGTAATATAGCAACCAATATACAATCTTACACAAATAAGTGTTTCTATGGTGATGTAAGCTAATAACGATCCTATAGATGATCCACCGCACATACAAGAGAAAAGCTGGAAACTAGATAGGAAAATCAGGCTTTTGGTCGGAAGCTACTATTTTAGTCGACATTTAAAAAGCCTATTCGCTTGTCAAAATTGGCTAATCCTTTTTCTCGTAATCGTAATTACCGGAAATTGACTTCTCCAATTCTACATATTATATATTTGATTTCTGAGCTACCCTAAAAGTTTTCACTTTCTTTGATGTACGTGTAATTAAATATTATATTGATCCATACACATTTTTTATTAAATCTATACCTATGTGAAATAACTCCCATTTCTACCCCTTTATAACACCAATACGTTATTCCAAAACTTATCAACAATTACATTAAACTAGCACCTTTCATTCTCCACGAATGAATGCATAAAAAACTATGAGGTTTGTCAGCTGACCTATGCGTTAATGATTTGTTATCTGTGATTTATTGTAGTAGTGTTACTTACTTACAATGTTACATTTATGTTTGTAACACTACTACAATAATTTACAGAGAATAAATCATAAATGCCTAGGTCACCGAACAAACACTTTTTTAACTATCTAACGTTAATCCCCACGGATTTTAATGAATTTATTGATGGAGAATGAAAGGTGTGTTATGGACAAGTGTACCCACATTGGTGTATGGATAGGCTAGGAAAACTCAAGAGAAAAACACACGTGTAAAACCAAACCTAGTGCATCCGGTCGAAATACTATTCTTAAGGCGATTGACCCTTTTCATTTTGCGTGGAAATGTGAGCCATGGGAACCAACTGTTATCTTCAAGAATTTTTATCGTTTTGCAATTTTCTTTTTGGAAACGGTTTGTTCAAGTATCGAAGCATGTTAATTAAGTTATACTTTTTATTTACACACCTCCTCTATAATTTTAACTGTGATCAAATATCAATATATTTGACATTCTTTAAATAGAAAACCACTGGCTGCATAACAAAAAATAAGAAAATAAAACACCTAATAAACATTGATTCATTATCTTAGAGAAGATGTTGAAAATATTATTTAAAAAATTTCACTCGTTCTCGAGAAAACTGATATTTCCAAACGTATCATTTTTTCGCAAGACCACTCTGGTCGCTAGTGCTTTCTACTGTTTCCGTGATCCACCTGTTCTGGTTGGCGCGGAAGGATACTTTGGTCGGCTTAGAAACAACGCCACTCCTTTCACCCTCTCGCCCACCATCCCACAAAATAAGTTTTAGACTTGCATTCGACAGGGCCAAGGGCCTTAACCTCTCCGTCACCAGTATTCTACTCTATTCCCTGATTCCGAAGACCACGTGATCTTTGGTGCAGGTAGTAGGTAGACGCTATATTCTCTCAAATAATGCGTCATCTTCTTACCAACATTCAAGTTTCCGGTATTTCTCAATTTAAAATAAACATCCCTATTCAAATTCAAACTTTTTAAATGGAGAAAAAGGAAAAGGCATTTAGCTATCTCAAGTTGAACAACATGGGATGTTTAAACTCCAAGCCATTTTCCGTAAACGTACTAGGGGCTAAGTGACAAGTCTTTGTGCATGGATGGGGTTTGAAGGGTTATTTGGATGGAACAGGGGGAGGAGTGGAAGGTTGTTTGGGGGCGAGTAGAGGGTGAGGTTACGACATTCCTCTAAATGCAAGCTAGCTGTCTTTCATTCCTCACAAAACTCTCACTTTTAGAGGAATTCCAAGATATAAGAACTATACGAGGTCTGTTCATATCGTTGACAAGACATTCACAAATATTGTAGTTTTGGTAGAGTTCAAACCGTGTAGGTAAAGGGGGTTTTCATTTCCTTCCAGTAGTTCAAAAGGATCCACCTGGTGCGCTGAGTATCAAGTGATACCGTCTGACCTGTATTTTATTATTATTATTAGCACCGCGTCTTACTACCCGTTCGGGTTATACGCACTTACGCTAATGTGTAATGGTAGGGTGATTGTGAGATGAAATGAAGGACCTACAGTTTAACGTGGAATCCGAACCACGGTGGTGGCCTGGCATTCCCCACATTCACAAGATGTCTTGTCAGAGGTGAAGGAAGGGTTTGGTAATCAGATAAATCTGTGCCGGGACCGAGGATCGAACCCCGGCCGCCAGCATAGAAGTCTGACACCTTACCCCTAGACCACCAGGTCACCTTTATTTTATTCACAAAAGAAAAGTTGCCATCTTAGTCTTTACTTCACTAGAGCTAGTTTATTTTTTCCCCTCCAATAGATTTCAGAGTGCATCCTTGAAACTAAAATAATGTATTAACATATTGAGGACTTTATGGCTATTGTAAATTGTACGTTATCTTTTCTTATGGTGGTAAATAAATGAGTTTTTTTTAATCATTACTTTCAAAAATAAAAATATGCAATCAATGAGGGAGGTAGTTAAAAGGGAATTTCGGTTTTTTATATTGGCTCCAATGACCCCTTCATTATATTATTTCTCTTAGGAGTCTACGCACGTTTAGAACAAGTTACTAAGCTGCCTCATTTATCTTAGGTCAGGGATGATTGAAGGTATAATTTGACTAAAATTTAAAGTGTAGCTTACTTCTTATTTTCTGTTTTAAGAGGTCTTAGTCCTGGAAGACCAAATTAAACGTGAGAAAATATAATGTGATTTAGTTAAATTTTAGCTGTAAATTAGATAATTTTGATCACTCTAAGCGGGATTTTGGTAATATGCGTTGGCAACAATGCTAAGGAAGCAGCCTTACACATTCTCTCTTCCCTATTTTATGGCGATAGACGGATAAAGACGATGCGAACATTTGTGGAGCAATCACATCGGGCTTTTGTATTCTTAACAATATTTTTCCACTCTTCAACGCTTGTATTTTCGACATCTGAAACGCCTTGATGTCACCATAAAGCCATATGGGAGAGGATATAAAAGAAGAATAAAGGGGAGGGGGGATATCTGGTAAACTGTATGCTAGCTTCAAAAGCAGAGAAAATTTCCTTTTGTTTGAGATCAAAATAAAACCGAAATTTGTAAGAAACTTTTCCGAGAGAATGGAGTCTTCCCCTGCTCTTCTCACAGCCTCCTCGAACTATTTTGAAAATGTTACGTATATATTTTTCCAAACTTCTAATATAGATACTGTCCAGGACAATAGAAATGAAGATAATCTTAACAATATTATCAGAGTTTTGTGGAATGTGGTTGTATGTTGTTGTTTTTTACACAGCTGTTTCCAACCTAATACAGAGTTTGACACAATTTTTTTTTTGTCTCCGAAACCAACGTGATCCCTTGATAAACTCCAAACGTTCAAAACATAGTTTTTAGTAAAACATATTTCATAACGTTTTATTACCTCTCTGGGCCATCCACATTCGATTCCATTGGTGTGGTAGGTAGAATTGAGAGTAAATATATCCTTATTTGTTTGGAGGGATAGGGGGAAATCTTTTAGAAAAAATCATCCCTAGCACACGCGGCGGAGATTTGTTTCCTGAAGCCAACCAACCAACAAACAAACAAACAAACAAACCAACAAAATCAAATAGGAGTGACGTCACACCCACCGATTGTTTTATTTATATTTATTAAATCGTGTCTTACTACCTTTTTTGGATTATAAGCCTATATACCTATGTACTAATTATGACAGGGAGTTAGGGATGAAGAAGTTCAGATTCAATGAATGTGTACCTGTATTTTGCGTGGAGAGAGAGTGAAAGACCATTTAGGAAAAAACTCTCGCAGTATAACCGACTGGGATCGAACTCTCTATCTCCCCGTCATCAGCATTCTATTCTATAGTGAGAGCGACGCCTCAAACCATGTGGCCACCAAAGCGGGTTTTTAATTATTATAATTATATCATATAATAACTATTATACAATATTGTACAGTATGGAAGTATCCAACTAAAAAAGACAAATATATATACCAAGGGAAGACAAGATTATTATTTTGAATAGTAAAGAGGGCTTATCTTTGTACAAATATTGACTTCATCTTCATCAACTGTTTCCATCTTGTGGCCGAGTCAGTTTAGTAAAATGCCTCAATCTTACCATTCTTCTCCTCTCACTTGAACACTTTCTGTTAATTGATACTCGCATCTCTTTCTTTTCCTACCTTGTGGTCTTTTTCCTATATACTTCATTACCAACATTTTATTTGGTATCTTCTCTTTTTACATCCTCATTTTAGTCCCATGCCTACTTAGTCTTGATTCCTCTCGTTTACTCCCTGCACCCCTAACATTGGCGTTGACCTTGGTAGATAGGAGCAGGATCCGGGTAGCGGAAATGGAGAGTATTGAGATTGATAATGACTGTGACAAGATTAAACTAAAACATTAATTATAAAATAAGGAAGGAAGTTGGTACCACAAGTGGGTTGAGGAGGATAGAGGTTTCACAGCTCAGATGGCTTGGGCATGTTGAGGAGGATAAGGATAGAGTCACAAGGAAGAGATAGTACTGAAGACTTGAGGACAAGAGACTTGTTGGTGGACTTAGGACACAGACACATAATATACCCAGACACTCAATCTTCAGGTTAGAATGGTTGCGCTCCTTTTGGCAGCTTGAGTCCTTCACCACTAGGATCGCTGCGGCTAGACCCATCATCACCCCACAGTGACACTAACGAAGCCCAGTGTTGAAGGACTAAAGCAGGCAAAAGGAGCGCAGCAAAACCCCCGTAAGTTTGAGCGTGTTTCTTACTCGTCTGTGACCGAATAATAGATGAGGAAGCGGTGTGGAGTAAATTCTGTGGATAAATAACATGCTATTAATTAAGATCTGTGATAGGATGGAATATTTTGGGATCGTGGTGAGTGGAGGAGGCTGTTTCAACAGGCTTACCTGGGAGCTGAAATAATTAAGAAGTAATTATTATACAAATGCTACTAAGATGTCTAAATAAATAATTAACGAGCATAGCGAGTATTTTACAAGTTATTCTAGCAGAGTCATTTACCCAAGCAGGAAACTTCTACAAAAAACTAAGTAAGCAATTATCAAAGTTGAATAACTGTAAGGAACCTAAAGCCTGGTCCTCACTGAGTCGACATTGTCAATCGACAAATATGATCGACAAGTGTCGAAAAACAAGTGGAGTGGCTTCCCTCATTCCCTCTGAATCGACAAAAAAAAAAATGCCGAATAAAATGTTTTATAAGGATGATGTTTTTATTGCTTGTGCCGCATTCACTATTATTGTACCGAAATAATCAAAATTACCACGTAAAAGAAGATTTTTGGTACGACCAAGTCTTCAAAGTAGAAGTAAATACACTAGTAGTAATTTGATGGAAGTTAGGTTAGTTTGTAAGTCATCTACTTATCATGTGCAATCGGTCCAGGATAGCATAATTGTTTGAGCTTATAATCATTCATCCCCATGCTTCGAATTTCATCAGGGTGTCTAGCAAAAATATATTTTAAAATTTCCTAACTTTCCTAGTTTTTTCAGAGCTTATTTCCAAAATTTACTGTCACGATTTTACACAAATTCTTTCATTAATGGTTTCAGCCTAAGGCGATGGACTATTGGGTGCGATCTGAGTCAGATTTCAGTGAGAACACATTGATACATTAAAAAATCACCTTACACAAACACAGTTTAAAAGTGTTGTGAGACACAAAATTAGTTACTTCTCCCTATAACGTAGTCAAATTCTCGCGCTTTGGCATAACCAAGACTCAACTTTGGCTGGAGACGCTCGGTAGAGGGCAGGAAAGGAGATACGAAAATCACCTGTTTACTTTGAAAATTAAGATTAGTATGTTCAACTGTGTTAAAAAAAAGAGATTGATAGTGTGTATTAACTAGAATAACAATGTTATTTTTAGTTTGACTATTGTATATAAGAGTTGTGTATTTTTTTTAGTGAATATGTGAAAATTTCATAAATTTGATTAAATTCCCTGACTTTTCCGTGACTTTTCCCTGTTTTACAGGTTTCTAGACATCTTGTTCATTTTTACTTAATTGTATAGCGTTGCATCCTTCCATAATAATTTAATGTATTTAACATTATTGTTAAAAATAATTTTATACCACTTAAATTATTTAAACAAAGAATTTAAAGTGCAAAGATTAAAACCACCCTTGGAACATGGGACCCTATATCTCAGACACGAAACCACTAACCACAACTGGTATTTATAATAAGTAGTTTAGTAAAAGTTAACTTTATGTATTAACAGTCAAAAATAATTTTCCCGTTGATAAATGACTAAAGTAATATACTATTCTATTATACCTTTTTTTTCGAATTTACAGTTTATATTTTATTACATACCTTATGATTATATGAAACTTATATACAAATTCTATTTCTACATCTTAAAGAAAAAGAAAATTGCTTTTAATTAACAGTATTTTTTATTGTCAAGTAGTTCTACAAATTCCTCATGTGACAGGCCTATATCACCAGCATTAATTAGGGTCTTGATAATTGTAATTACATTTGGTGTCGTCAAGATAAAACCCTTAGGAGCGAAGAGCCTGACAAAAGAAAAATATCGTTAATTAAAACTTCACCAACTTCGTTATTTAACTGCGGACTATTTGTAACCTGCTTATATTTTTTATAAGAGAATAAAAACTCTTATGTTTAATTAATTTTTAGCCACTTTTGTTACAAGCTTACGGTTATAATTGTAGGTTAAGAAAAGATAATTTTATTGTAAGGTGTATAAATACGAAATTTTCAAATTACAAACCTTAAGGTTCGTTTATTGTGTATCAAATATATTTATCATTCTCCAATACTGAAGTTTTAATAAATTGTTTCACCTTATCAGATATAATAAATAACTAGATCAAATACATTTGACTTTTTATTTTAAGGACCATTTATAAAAGATAAAGTTTTTTTTTTCGGCCAGCAATGATCCCACTCCACGTACACCCTCTTACATGTTTGTAGATGCAGTGAACCAGGAAATTGAACTATCGAACTCAAGGTTCGTAACCCGTTGTGGACGCAGAGTTATTTCCCAACTCAGAATTTCACAGTAAACTCGGATCTGATTTTAAACTGGTTCTGATAAATTCTTTTGGAGTGTATGTGGTTCGTGTGGTAAGACGATTTTTTTTTTAATTGTATAGTCTGATCATTAAATAATTCCCGCCTAATTGATTGTGATGGACGCGGCCCACCCTCACCAGAGATGCCTATATAGATTACCGTTTGCTGATAGTTAGATAGCTGACTTACAACAAATTATAGAGTTTGAAATTTTTCGAAATTGGTCTTGAAGATAAGTTTAATTATTTAAATTGGATATCATGATAAATAATAATAAGTTTTTATTTTTACAAATAATTAAAAAAGTTAGGTTGGTTTATAAATAACATATTTCTATAACTTTAAATTTGTTAAAAAATTTGGATCAATTAGGTTTAAAACGTATATTATATAAACTAGTGTTTATTGTGATTAACCAAGATGACAATACAAGAAAGTTTGTACGTTTGTGTCGTACCATTTATTTTTCATTCTATCGTCACGAAAATGTGGATAAGCTTACTCTAAAACTACCCTACTCATCCTTAACTCTTAGATTGAATGATTTATAACACGTGTAGAATACATTAATTTAAAATATTTTACTATTTATTTTTTAATATTTAAAATAAATTCAACTATAGTAAACATTTATTTACAGCATCACACTCGCAATATACAATACTGCCGACGATAAGATGACCTGGTGGTCTAGGGGTAAGGTGTCACGTCTCTGTGCTGGGTGTCCGGGGTTCAATCCTCGGTCCCAACACAGATTGATTTATTTGATTGTCAAACCCTTCCTCCACCTCTTTCAAGACGTGTATCAATCACAACTTGTGAATGTGGGGAATGCCAGGCCTCCACCGTGGTTCGTATCCCACGTTAAACTGTAGGTTCTTCATTTAATCTCACAATCACCCTACGATTACACATTAGCCTAAGAGCGTATAACCCGAATGGGTAGTAAGACGCAGTGATAATAATAAGAAGAAGAAGATGAAGGAGTAGATAGGGGTTTAAATAATTCATGTCAGTTGTAATGAGGGTGGTTTTATCCTGAATAATCTGCCACTTTTCCTCCACGCAAATTCGAGTACACTTCTTCTAAATTCATCTCCTCATCCCTAACAGATTATCATAAATAATACATATGCATATAACAACATTAACAGGTAGCAAGATGCGGTTTTTAAAAAAAGTTTTAGCTGAGACTAAAACAAAGACGTTATTATTCCACACATTAAAAGTATATTAGTATAAAGTCTTGTGCTGTCTATAGCTTCTTTCTTTTCGTTCTTTTTTATTGTATATGTTGACGTAAGCCTTCACTTTTATGAGGTGCCTTATAATATTTGAACAGAATTCCTACGTATAATGAGATCTCTAGGCAGAACACAATATACAATCTATAGTTAGAACCGACGAATGAAAATCTTCTCTGGGTTTAATTTCGCATATATCATGAGAGTAGACGAGCGTTCGAGTGTCGAAGTATCGGATTTAAGGTAAGGGAAAGAAGAGGAGAAGAGAGTAGAAGGAAGGTTGGTAGGAGGGGTAAAGAAGGTGTGCTAGAGGGAAGGTTGAATTATATCTTCGAGTTTAGCGGCGTTGAGGATTTAGCCTTGATTTACAACCAAAACTTTCATCCTTTCATTCGATGATTGGTTTAGTTTTGAGAAGTTTCCCCCTTCTTACATTTTTCGATACAGGAAATAGAAAGAAAACTTTCTTTAGGGAGGAAGGAAAAATTTAGAAATAGTCCGATTACAAGAATAGCTCACAAAAAAATAACCAACCAACAAAGCGAGATTAATTATTATTTGCGTCCATGAATTTAACATTAGTTTTCCAATATTTCTACTCTATTTGAAGACACTTTATATTTTTAAGGTCAATATTATATATTTTCATTAAAATCCAAACTTATTGAACAAAGTAGTAGCAATTAGGTCATAAACAAATGCATTATTTGAAGGTGTCCTAACATCTTCATCCTTAGTAGGCATAGTAGGATTCCTCTTAAAAGAAGAATTTGTAAAACAAACCTTTAGTTTACGGTTAAGAAGGTTACATTATTAATTTTATTTTGTAGACATTGATATTGTCAAATGAACTATCAGTGTCACTACAAAACTTATTTTACAAAATGTCTGACTTCGACAAGTTTTCTAAAACACATTTACCACTTTTATTGACTTAAATAACCCTTTTCCATTTTCCTTTCGAGATTGACAATTCTTCAATTTTCTACATGCCTCACATATTTAAGAGAGAAAAAAGCCACTTAACAGTTAACAGACACCAACATTTTACAAGTTATTTTTGAAGCATTAAATATTTTAAGTATTATTTGTGGAACTGTGTAAATGTGGCACTAAAACAAACACTATACAACCATTTCAGGAGAATGCTCATTTACTTGTATTGGTGTTTAAGTGCGACATTAATAGCTTTTATAGACTGGTATTTAAATTCCTTGTTTTCCCCCCTATTTTGAATAAAATTAGTTTAAATTCTCTATTTTCCCCGACATCAAAAATGTCCCAGACACAGCTGCTACATCCTCTAGCAGTCCTCCTTTCAGAATGCTGACACAGCTGCTACATCCTCTAGCAGTCCTCCTTTCAGAATGCTGACACAGCTGCTACATCCTCTAGCCGTCTTTCTTTCAGAATACTGACACAGCTGCTACATCCTCTAGCCGTCTTTATTTCAGAATGCTGACACAGCTGCTACATCCTCTAGCCGTCCTCCTTTCAGAATGCTGACACAGCTGCTACATCCTCTAGCAGTCCTCCTTTCAGAATGCAGACACAGCTGCTACATCCTCTAGCAGTCCTCCTTTCAGAATGCTGACACAGCTGCTACATCCTCTAGCAGTCCTCCTTTCAGAATGCTGACACATCTGCTTCATCCTCTAGCAGTCCTCCTCTCAGAATGCAGACACAGCTGCTACATCCTCTAGCAGTCTTTCTTTCAAAATGCCGACACAGTTTATACATCATATAGCTCTTATAACAAAACTTTTTTCACATAAGACGCCACAGTTATTGTCTCTTCAAAATGTTAATTTAAGATTACACAACTCTATGTACACATATTTGAAAATTATTTTAGTAAAATACGTAACCGTCCAAAAGGTATCTTCCTATCTGAATCTGACTCCACATATTGTTATCCTTGTGCTTCATTTCTTTCTGCCCTAGAGGATATCCACATATTAAAATTAATCAGTTGGAGATGAAAAGGATACACTTTGCTCGTTTTGCATATGACAAAACTAGCACATTATTTCTTCCTCATTTTAAAACGCCATTGCCCCCCTACACCTTTGAGGAAAAGCCATAAGAGAAAATTAGTGCTCCTAGCCTTAGGTATAATGATGGTCATTTTGATTTCCAAGGGGATTTTACTAAAATAATCCGGTAGATTTATTATTATCACACTCAATACACAACGCAAACGGACCCCCCCCAAATAAACACAATATTTATTTATCTATTTATTTATGGTATTTAACGTGCACTTTCTGAACCGACTGATTATGCCAGCACACGAGAATTTCTACGAGCAAGAGAGAAAGGGCCTACCAATTTTGCCGGGATGGGTATTTTAACATGCTAAAATTGACATGGGACCGAAGGCTTTACTTCTCCTCCTAAGGAAATTGTGCTACGTATATATATCACTCAAGTAAAATCCATTGACCCCGGCTGAGTTTGAACCCATGAACATTGGGTACTAAGGTGAGCACTTTATTCTAAGACCACTGTGGTCAACATAATTATTGACATGATGCTTATATAATTATAAGTCTTCATGTATAAACTTTCTACTGTCTCAATAACTAAAAAAAGGCCAAAGCATTTTTCTTCTTCTGTCTTTATTTCACTTTTTTTTTCCGCAACACGCACATAGAGGGAGTATTACTTACATTTCAAGTTGAGTGTGTATCCTTCTCTGCTTTGAGCGGTAGGATGAGAAGATGGATACCATGGTTTTAAAATCCTCCTAACAACTTGAAGCTTCCGTTCTGGAAGCTTATGCGTCTTGTCTGTAAAACCACTAGTTTTCAAGGTTTTGTGAAATCCTCGTTCAGTATAAACAGAGAGAGAGAGAGAGAGAGAAAATTTTACAGAAGAAGGATAAAAAATGAAACCTCTTAGCTGCTGCCAGAAGGTTTGCGTGAATCTTTCATTGTATCCATACAATGTACGCTGTGAATCTAGATAAAATGAATGTTTTGTACTAGTAACAAATTTATATATATATATATATATATATATATAGAGAGAGAGAGAGAGAGAGTCAACCTCTGTGATCTTGGGGTAAAGTGTTCATCTCAGAGCTCGATATTCATGGGTTCAAACCAGTTAAGGTTAATTAATTTTTCTCGAGCTATAAAAATCGGCATGTTCTTTCACACTCGCTCATAGTCATTCAGTGTGTAAGACAACTCACTTGGTACATGGTATTTCTACCAGATGGTGCAGGCAGCATTAACCAGCTGAAAGGCTTAATGCATGCCCAGCACGGGTTGGATATAAATAACATTAAATCAACCTTCGGGTTGTTAACTTAAGGAAAAAATATATATATATATATATATAATTATATAGTCTTATCATCCAGCTATGCAGGATCACATTTTTCAAAACAATTTAACCAAATATGGTAAAATCTAAATAATTATTTGTGTATGTTTGTTATGATCACTCCATTGGCCCTTACTTAGTTGCATTATTATGTAACTTAAAAGATCAAATTTAATACTACTACCTTTCAGGGAAATAGAAGTGTGTAGCTACATTTTTCAACAAATTTTTAACCGAATTAGAAAATATACTATACAAAAAATTGTTTCTGTCTGTATTTTCAATAAGGCACGCCTTCATCTTTCAACTAATATTCACCATATTTGGCGCAATATACATAATTATTTCCATCTGTTGGTCAAGTTATTTACTCCCGCCTTTTTTAATTGATTTAAATGAAATTCGGTACAATCAAAATAATTAATTTTCCACCAATTTTTTTCCAAATTTATCAAATTTGTGAAAACCAACGAGAAAGTTTCACACATTAGGGTATTTAAATACATTTTTTCACCAATAGATTTGATAGTCATAACCAACGTTCACAGAATTGGCTCCGACTACCAAATTAAATCATTGCTTAGCCTGTATAGTATGTGTGTGTGTTAATTTAATTCGTTATCAACAAAAGATTACACTTTATTAACAGTTCATGTAAACCCGTAACTAATTTCCTTTTAAGCACCACCATTCTGTGCCCTCTGTTAAGCAGATCTTGTTAAAACTGTGCCTGTGATAATGTTCTCACCTTTAGGTTTATGGGTCCAATCATACATAACAGTGTCGTGTCATAGTGAGTTACCAGGTTAAGCAGAGCCTGTTGAAAATGCATGTGTGATTTTCTCCTTTTACTGGTCCCCACTAGACGAATCATGCCTAGGCTCTGCCATATAAACCTCCCATGGGAAATTTATTTCTGTTGGAAGGTCTACCTGTTCAATGAATGTATTTCGACTAATGATTAAAATAAATACATTATAGGTATAGTTTAAACTAACTCTGCTTACCATGGCAACACTCCAAACTACTAATTCCTCTTCAAAGTGAGGTTTGTTTATCATACCGTAAAATTAGGAATACTTTCTGTGAAGTTGTGAATAGAAAATTAGATTTATTATCAATTTTAGGATCTATTCAATCAAATTACCGCAACGCTATATGGTTTAGTTCTAATTTCCTTTATCATGTGATTGACCTGGCGGTCTAGGGGTAAGGTGTCGGACTTCTGTGCTGGGGGTCCGAGGTTCAATCCTCGGTTCCGGCACAGATTTATCTGATTACAAAACCCTTCCTTCACCTCTGACAAGACATCTTGTGAATGTGTGGAATGCCAGGCCGCCACCGTGGTTCGGATTCCACGTTAAACTTTAGGTCTTCCATTTCATCTCACTATCACCCTACCATTACACATTAGCGTAAGTGCATATAACGCGAACGGGTAGTAAGACGCGTTGCTAATAATAATAATTTATCATGTGACATGAAACTTCTACCCCCACCCCTTTTATACCACTCTCCCTTATATCCACCAATGAAATAGCTAAAGCATCTTGAAGGAATAAGGCCTATGTAACAATAGGGAGACTGTTAGCAAACTTTGTTCAGTCTTGGCCCTGCGTTCATTTGAGGGTGACTGCAATAGTATTCGGAAATCTGAAACAGAGATGCTGAGTTCTCGTTACGAAGACTAAAACCTAGCTTGGATATGTTTACTATTATTAACGGCTTTTTTCTTTTTCTTTAAGAAGGTTTAGTGTCCTACGCTTAATGGCTAAATTTCCTTTGCTCTTGAGATTATTAAATTCACTGTTTATAAGTCATGTTTTTAAAAGCACCACCAAAACGAATGTTCCATTAGTTAAATAATGAAGCAGCCAATTTAAATTTTGAAAAATATATATTTTGGATTATTGAGTATTTGTGTGTCATTTTATTTAAGATAGCATTCAATTTTCATTTGTCATTTATTTGAAATATTTAACGTGACTTTTATGTATAGACAAATTATATAAGCACACGATTAATAAAGTGATTTAAATCTAGAACAAACACAACATCCATCCCCCGGCAATTAATTCATCACTGTGAAAGGGGAAATCCTCATTTCCCCAATAATAACATTTTAGCCATATCAGGAATTGAACCCGGTACACTTAGCTGAGTAGACAGACCCGTTACCGACTGAAATAAAGAGACGAATGATATCTTGAGACAATCATAGAATATATATTTGCATAATAATTGTAAATAATTTGAATTATTTTTAAGAAACATAATCTAATAAGTGGATAATATTAACCATAATAACACATTAACTAAAGGTCCGCTATATTTAAAAAAAACTGCTTCTTTCTGATTAGAACTTAAGGACATAAAATGTTCGACCATACTTATTAAAATTATTATGCTTTTATCCGGGCTACCAGATTATTACAATACAAAGATTTAAACTGGAAATTAATGTTTTTGAATATATAATAAAAGTTTCCAATTTTGGACAAAAATTGCCAAGAGAGATTATTTCATCCTATCAAGTAAATTATGTTTATAGATAGTTTTACAATGTTAAATAGTTTATTTATAAAAAATTTATTTCTACTGACCATATTAACAATACAAAGGATCTCTAAAAATACTCCATGGCAAGAGTCTGTGATTGAGGTATGATGGCCGAGTGGCTTCCGCTATTAGTAATGATAGTACCAACATTTGCAAATAGAAGATGTCATTTGGTCAGCACAATGAACTCTCCTGCAATTATTATCAGTTTTCTACAACTGAGCCTTTACTTATTTATTCAATTAGCCCATCATTTGCCCTCAGGATGTTGAGTAAGACCCCGTTCTAGATCCACTCACAGAAAGATTCTGGAAGTGCCGGGAATCGTACTCGGAACCTCTGGATCTGTAGCAAGGAACTCTATCCAATAGATCACAGAGGCAGTCAAGGATGTCTAATATTTCGCGTAAAATGTATCCTACTCCAAATAATGTAAGTGTATATAGCAGGCCTATCATTAATTTTTGATAGTTTTGTTTATATGATCCTTATTCTGACAAATAACATTAACAATTATTATAAAAAAAATTAATACCTAGATCACAAAATGTTAATATGAGTCAAACTTTAAAATCTGGGAAGTGTAATACCCCTGACCTATATTAGGATGTTTATTTAAAACTATTATGACAGTGTTGAAACTAAGTGGCTTAAAGAACTGGTCTAGCTAACTTGTTGTGAATAGCTAGTAAACATTATGAAAGAACGCTGACAACTCATAACAACTTGCCCCCATTGTGCTCGGCAACTGGGCCGAATTGAAATATAAAGGTTTATTATTTAGTAATATCGTGGCTGACATATTAAGATCTACTCAGAGGCAGTCACTTTAACCATTTTCAGGCCCACGTGAATTATAACATCAAGTCATCGGGTACTTGTGTTAAAGGGCAACCGTCTTGCCCAGGGTACTGGGTTCGAGTTTGTATGAGGGGTAATGAGTGGTGTCAGTCGAGCTAGTAGCTAAGTATTCCTCACTAAGCCAGTTCTCTACCGAGTGCATACGTCAAAGTTATAGACCATATATATATCTTTTGTAATATATTTTAGCATCAAATTTTTGTATTAACTCTTAGTGCTATTAATAATCCCCCCTAAAAAACAGAGCCATCAGTATAATTTCGAAACCAACCATTTATTTTGCCAACATCCCTCTCCTTCTCCGTAAGCTATCCTCACAGATCAGTCTCACGGAAAGGGGAGCGGCGAAGAAGCGTAGTAAAATTAGAAAAGGCCAAGTGTTGATACATATTTTGTTTTAAAAGTGAGTTGGACAAGAGAGATTACATTTAAATAATCTTTAAACTTATTTTGATAAAAAAAATAACCCTAAAATTGAATATAACTAGTATTAAAATACATATAATATGTTTGTGCATTAATATCACAAAACTACTTTTTTCATAGCATAGGGAGGAGGAAGGTTTAATTTGGAGAACTGTACCTGCATTTGTGAGAATAGTGAGAAACAATTTTAGGAAAACTGCCCTTAATAAACCCGACTGGGATTAAACCATGATCTCCCCGTCATCGGGGGTCTAGTCTGTTTCTAGAGTAGCACCTTAGACCATGCGTCCACTGAAGCGTGTATGGACCTAATTATTATTATTATCTTTAATACTTAAAAAATAAACCTATACTAACTCTTTATAGAGTTAAATTTGACTAATTAAACAAAACTTTAATTATAAATAGTTTTAAAAAATTATAAAAGTCATGTAAGCTACACATACACGCACACACGCACACACGCACACACGCACACACACACACACACACAAAACCTAATTTGGGACAGGTTTAAATATTAGTTTAAGCATAAAAATGAATCCATTAAAAAAAAATAACTCACAACTTTTAAAATGATTAATCAAACAGCCCATTTAAAAAACTTTAGCTAAAATTAATTCAAAACATAATTTTACATCGTTTAAAAAAATTGAGAAAAACCTTCACAGCTACCAACATTCCCGGCAAGAAAAAAAAAAACCACTCAAAGACTATTAAATTTCCCCAATATAAGACGTTCAAAAAGAGACCTTCATGCGTTTAACTCAAAAGTGCCGGGTTAGTTTCCATTCCCTATCACAAGATCTTAACCTTCTATACCAGTCAAGTTATCAACATAATCATTCCAAAGTTTGCTAGAGAAGTCGCGCGTGTGTATCTCTCAAAAGGTTTTGCCATCCCCTTTCCCCAACCAAACGGGGTAAGTATCTTATATCAAATAACAAACTAAATTGCTTTCCACAAATTCCCCTTCGGCTGTGTTTCTCCATTTTTTCTTTTCTTTGTCAACCACTCTCTTCGTTCTCTTTTTTAGCCATCTGTGTATCTTTGTTGACTGAAACCTCTTTGTGTATAGTTCTCTTCTGACATTCTGTTTTTTACTCTTTTGTGTGAATCAATCAACTAATTTTAGAAAAGAGACCACTATAAGTCACCTGGACAGAGCTGTCAGTCGTTTGATCTAAGAGGTTAAATTACCCGCATCCATCCTCTTTACTTTTTTGGTGCCGATTTTGTTAGAGGGGGTGGTGGGGTTTGGGGCCTTAAAATTACTGGTAAAGGCTTCTAAAGATGTAAGGGTTTATATAAAAATAAACCACAAACCAGTTTTGTTTGACAATAGGACAAAAACCTTTATAAAATAAAATAAAATTTTAGATAGCAACATCTAGGTATTGGATATTTCCAAAATCTAAATATTCCTTCATACAATAACATGCACGATTAACTGATTAAAAACTATACTACCCACTAGTACAATAAATAAAGATTAGTGACGTAATACATCTAATAAGACAGATATTATTATTAATATTATTATTATTATTATTATTATTATTATTATTATTATTATTATTAGCACCACGTCTTACTACCCGTTCGGGTTATACGCACTTACGCTAATGTTTAATGGTAGGGTGATTGTGAGATGAAATGAAGGACCTACAGTTTAACGTGGAATCCGAACCACGGTGGTGACCTGGCATTCCCCACATTCACAAGACAGATATTAAAAATGAGTGTTAAAGGGATTCACTCCAGATTAGATTGATAATAGTAGAAGAAACCCCAGCTTGCATAAATTATTATTATTAATATTATTTAGCACCACGTCTTACTACCCGTTCGGGTTATACGCTTAAATACTAATTACACTAATGGATTAGGAATTGGGAAGGTTGAATTAAAGGAAGTGAACCCGCATTTGCGTGGGAAGGAGAGTGGAAAACCATTTAGGAAAAACCACCCCCAGTTCACCCGACCGAGATTCGAACCTCTATCTCCCCGTCCTCAGCAGTCGGGCTCAACACGACTAGCGCGTTAGCCAACTACGCCACCGAGGCGGGTTTGCATAAATTACTTAAGTACGTTCTGCAAAGATAGAATTGTACTCTCCCAAATCAATGAGAACCTTTAAAATTGTACAAGTTTGCTTAACGGCTAGCACGCTTTTTCTCGATATATATTTTGATCCCAGAACCGTTGTATTGGGATATTTATTTTTTCGGTAATATTATCGTCTACCAAACATAATTAGAATATTTTAAAATATGTTTGTTTTTTATCATGCTATATAATTATATGATTAATATTGCCTGTTTTAACCGTTTCGACAAAAAATTATATTATAAACGCTTCCCGTTTAAGAAAAAAATTCAACTTTCTTATATTTTATCGTGTCTTGAAGGAAGATGTGGAAAGCCGGTGAATCCTGCGTGTGAAGAGAGAATTTTCCGAGGAAGTCAGATTTTCCGTTGCCTACAAAGAGGGAGTGAACGGTACTTATTACGCACGCATCACGCGTTTACGAGACCCTACTAGGTGGGACAAAAAAAAAAAGTGATTTTTTTTTCTACATTAAATTTAAAACGACGTCAGGATATATGTTATGTCACGTTCGTTTTTTTTTAAAGGAAAAAAACTGTGGGGGAAAAAAAAAGAATTAGGAGGAAAGAGAAATGAACGTACAAAAATGAGGCAGAGGAAAAATGGGGATAGTACGAAATGTACCGCTATTAGCCAACAGGGCTGCCACATTCGTTTAATAAAATTTTACTCAGCGCTTACTGCTTGAATGATTGCTTTGTTTACACGGCACGTTTGGTTCTTGGCAGGGAGAGAAAAAAAAAGTACAGATAGAATAAGTGCTCTCTGTTATATATATAAAATACACCTTGTGTCTTTTACACAAGTGACGTACAAAAAAAATGTAATTACAGTCGTTCTCTTTTGTTAACTTTTGCACGAATGTGAACGAGAAATCGATAATGTCAAGTTTATTATTGTCTGGTCCAGTGGAATACTCAAGTTTACAGCCAAGTTTTTGTTGTGAGCTAGTAACGAGTTTGTTTTTAATATAAAGCGTTATTAACTTAGCTGAAAAAAAAAAGTAATATAAGCACAGGTTGGTGGTTGGATATGAGCAACAATCTCAGTTTCATCTATTTTAGTTTGTGGGGGACCGAATTTTGATGACATGTCATTTTATTTTATTTCTTACATCACAGACAATGCTCATGTTTACATAAATTTGGTAGAAACTTTTGAAGCTCATTATTAAGTCATTTTTTTGATGATTTTTGTATCTTACTGTCATAATTTCTTGGCGTAATTTTTAAGCATTTTTCTCGCATAAGTATATTTTTTAATATCATTGATATTTAATAAATACATAAATAATCAAACCTTTTTTTATTATATAGCTGTTGTTGGAATGGGAAGATAATGTATGCAATGAACTTTGTATTATATTTACCCGCCTCGGTGGCGTTGTTAGCTAACGCACTAGTTTCGAGGTGAGCTAGACTGCCGAGGATGGAGAGATCGAGGTTTGAATCTCGCTCAGGTGAACTGGCGGTTATTTTTCCTAAATGTTTTTCCACGCAAATAAGGGTTCGCCAACTCTAGCTTCACCCTTCCCAATTCCTAATCCATTAGTGTAATTAGTACTGAAGTGTATAACTCAAACGGGTAGTAAGACGCGGTGTTAAGTATTATTGTATAATCTTTTCTTGTTTGGTTGTAAAGTATACATTCCTAGCGTAACACTGCAACTAAGCTGGAAAGGGTTTTTTGGAAATATAGTTATTATTTTTGAAGCCGGTGTTAATTTTTTAAGTCAATATTATTATATTTAGCATAATGCAAGAATTTAATTTAAAGGATTTCATCGCTTATAGAATTGTTTTAGTTTCCAATTGTATATTGTTATTACTTTTGTAGCACTGTGTCTTACAACCCGTTCGGGCTATACGCATATTCCAATTGTAAGCAGAGTGTTGGATTTAGTCGATCACTACTTGATTTTGTTAATATTTTTAGGCCATTTTGACAGTAAATTCAAATTTATTTTGATAATTTTTTAATTCTTTTAATTTTTTTTTATAATCATTAGGTCATAAAAATCCGGGCCCTACTTCTCACTAATCCTTTAAATTAATTTGGATACACTTCCTTAAATTTATACCATCCCCAACTCTACTTTTCAACCCAATCAATAAGTATCCGTCAAGGGTGTCCTAAAATGTAATGACAACTTTTATTTTTCTTCATTTAAAAGGTTTCTAATCTAATGCTGTTGTACTTATTACTTATTCAAGAACTGTTGATATCACAAAGTGAGGTAAATTGAACTCGATCTTTCTACCGGATACAAATATTTTATTAATTTTGGCCAGAAAAATGTTTTGCTATAAAAACTGCAAAAACACTGACCTTACTTAAGAAACGTACCTTACACCTCCAACTTAACATTGTTTAGGTCTTCAGACTATTGAGTTTCATTTAAATCAAAGTTATCTAACAATTTTATAACAATTAAAAAATTTGAAAATACGATAAATAATTTCTCGTAAGTTAATTAATATAGTTTGGAAATATTTTTCAAGTACACCAACCGAAGAAGTTTTAAACAAGTCATCTCTTGCTTTAATTTTTGGTAGATCTCTATTTTTAGAACCTTTAAAACGTACTTGAAACGTTTTCCCTTCTAGATTTAGCTTGCCTCATTATAAGACTCATTACCTCTTAACATTGTAAAGTTTGAAAACTTTAGGACTCTCACAGTCCCATTTGAATAAAAGTCAAGGAATGGTGTGTATTGGGGTTTGGGAAAGAAAAAAGAAGAAAAAAAGGAAGAAAAATATTTAAACAGTATCTTTCTTCAATCTTCCTTTCAATCCCCAACTTTTTTTTACTATCCTTTTCTTGAAAAAGCCATTCTTTCAAGAAACAGCCTCTAGTTAAGTTCAATTACTTGTCATTTCAGGGATAAAATTACACCTCCCAACTTCTTCCTCCCCCCTCCCTCACCCCAGCACTACCTCTTTTAGTCAAGATGAAGTATTCAAGATGTAAAAGACAATTTTACGAACATGTAGCTCTTCGGAAATCAAAAGGGAACAATAATATTTGGTTAAAGTTATTTTACTCTTAACAAGTTGCCACTATTTATTATAATACTGACACTGACTCAAAATGAATCCTTAAAGGTAGGTGTTTCACTTCATGTTTGGATGAATAAATTATTATTATTATTATTATTATTATTATTATTAGCACCGCATCTTACTACCCGTTCGGGTTATACGCACTTACACTAATGTGTAATGGTAAGGTGATTGTGAGATGAAATGGAGGATCTACAGTTTAACGTGGAATCCGAACCACGGTGGAGGTCTGGCATTCCCAACATTCACAAGATGTCTTGTCAGAGGTGAAGGAAGGGTTTGGAAATCAGATAAATTTGTGCCAGGACTGAGGATTGAACCCCGGACCCCAGCACAGAAATCCTACACTTTACCCCTAGACCACCAGGTCACCTGGATTAATAATGTATAAATTATGTATTTATATATATATATATATATAAATATATTTGATCACTACATCTTACTAACCGTTCAGGCTATACTCATATGATAATTACTCCAATGGGGTAATAAGGAAACAGTTTAGAGGTAATCTACCCACAATTGCGTGGAAGGAGAGTGGGAAACTATTTAGGGATAAAACACCCTCAGTAGACCCAACCGGGTTTCAAACCCTGATATCCCTGTCATCGGCAGGTCAGTCTGACATGAGAGCTACGCCTTAGACCAGGTGTCTTCAACGCTTTTTATGTCCTAGAGCCAAAGTTTTTTGTCTCTTCTTGGCGCACGGGTAACAATAATTTACAGACAATATTCAGATTGAATACATATTAAAATATTTGTATCAACTCATTCTTAAACACTTATATACTCACACTAGAGATTAGGCCTGTATCCCACGGGTTGAATTTCATTACGTATGTTCTCTGTTGTTTTTGCTTATTTTTAGAGTTTTCATAGCAGGAGGTAGCGCGATTTGTCTTGGCTATTAGAATTGTTTTGTTCTGATTGAAAGTACATTTTGTTTTAAAACATTATCTTCACGTAAAAAGCAAATGTCGTTTATAAAATGACATAAAATACGTATTTTTTTATTATACATTATCTATATATGTATTATATGTTAAGTATATATCTGTATTTGTCATTTCTCTCTTGACATAATTGTGTGTGTTTTATGAACCAATGGACTGCAAAAGTTTTTTACCGCGGGCTACGGATCAAAGACCTAGACCATTCGGCCACTGAAGCGAGTGATAAATAAATCCACAGCCTCACAAATTTAGGGTGAATAAATAATTTTTTTTTAAACTTTAGATCTTAAGATATACCTGCTTCAAATTAAAACTAGACTTGCTAACTAAACACTATACAACCCTACAACACTAGAATATAATATAAAACTTTTAACTCTCCGGTGTCAAAACACAATTTATTATCTAGTTATATTTTCATTCATTCATTCAAAAAAGTCATTAAAATACTTACGGTAATTCAATCTTAGCCACCTATACTAGTTAAATATCGCTAAAATGAGGCTAAAGATATATTTTTGCGGACTAAGCGGGTAAATCTTTAATTTCCTATAACGGTCAGTTTTTGGGGAAACTTCTATCTTATAGCTCTGAGTCACCTACTCTATGGGACAGATACCTCACGTAGGATTTTTATACCAACATACATACATTTATATATATTTTTATTGTTTTTATGACTTATATCATTCATCCCAAGTGTCCAATGATTCAATATGTATAACATCCTAAATATCTAGCACCCAAGAAACCAAATGATGCCCAACACAAAAATAAGTTATTCTAAATTTCATATATCAATTGGAATTGAATCCACGTTTCTAAATTTACTGTACATTTTTCATAAAAATAATAAATAATAACACAATGAAGTGATCTCGAGATTTAGTATACAGACCGAGCGGCCACCATAGTAAACAATGATTGTGCCAATATTTACAAATAGAGATTCGAACCTCGATATCCCCGTCCTCAGCAGTCGGGCTCAAAATGACAAGCGCGTTAGCCAACTAAGCCACAGCCATTTGTACAATTAGATGTAAGGGATTGAATATTTAATAATCAAATAGCCAAAGCTATTATTTATGCTTTTAGTGAAGATTACTCCATCTAGATATCATATTCTGAAAATTGAAACCCTAGGCACGGAACGATTTCTAGATAGCTCAGTGGTTAGAGTATTGGCATACTAAGCCAAAAGTCTCGGGTTTGATTCCCGTGTCCGTGTGTCATTTTTCAATTTTTAGAATATACGTTTAAATAGTCGAGAACATTTAAGGTGATATTAAAAGATAAATAAACTAAGAGGTAGAGGAGAAAAAACTCGGAAAAACGCAATCATAAACGCATGCATTCCTATGTCACATAATATATTCTCTCAATGGGCCTATAGCTTATATTTAATATGCGTACATTATGTTTGATGCTAGTAATCTAATAAGTTTACAAAGCTGATAATGTTTTGCAACCATACAGATTAAATAAAATCATATGCACAGTAACAATAGTAATGATTCAAAATATAATTTTATTTCACGCCCACATACACCCCCTCTCCCCTGCATGTGTATTATCAAGACTCGTAGACGGCGAGCAAGCTTATGCAGACAAGATCTTACAGTGGCAGCATTACATACATTACTTATGTTTTCTAATCGATCCCTGGTATTGAAGTGCTCAAATATGTTGCAATTTCATACAGAACTTTTAAAAGATTTTTAAAAAAAAACATCAATAAATATTACTTCTTATCAGTTTACCTGACTTAAATATACGAACCTTGCTCCTAAAACAATGGAGTCCGTAACAAAATAGTGGTACAGAATAGCAAGTAGGATCGGTTGTGTGTTAGTTTGTCTTTTATCTTGTCTTGCAATAAATTTTTCTATCTTTTTTTTTCTAACCCCTTGTTTGTTTTTCTTTCTATGTTTGTTTACACTGATATGTATAGAATAATAAAAGAAGGAAAAATGTGTGTACCCCACAATTGTTTGCATTATTTATTAATGTAAATCCTTTCAAGTATTTATGTCAAGTACAAAAATTAAGTGTCTGACCTTAGGGAGGCCAAAATAAACTGTATATACCCACCGTCTATAACACAATTTTCTTACGAATGGATAAATCTAAGAATTAGAAAAAAAATTACTAGATCTGCCTCAACGTATCCATACGTAAGTCGTGTGTTATGTAACTGATACTTTTGATAAAAAAATATTGATAATGATAAAATAATACAAATAAATTTGTAAAATATTATTAATACTAACTGCAAGAAATGTATTGATATTTTTTTTTTAATAAAAGTTGCTTCATAAGTCTATTAGTAGCCAAATAAAGGTATAAAAAGTTTCACAAATTTTTAATTCTACTTGGCACCTGATTAGAGATTTTTTTAGTTTAATTTTATGGTACGAGATATCGCATATATATATAAACTATTATCACATAGGAAATGTATAAATCAATTGTATCTCCATACTATCAGTGTCTAGTAACATTTAGTTAATATCAAGGTTACATAACAGACACGTGTTTGTTCTTTGTGTTTTAAGCTTGAGTCAGCCAGCCCAACGTAAAATATTTATTATATATTATATAAATATTTACAGATCCCATAAGCCAATATAGGGTTTAGGTTTAGAATAAAAGAAGAACTTAATAAGCTCTTTAATCAAATTTACTATTTATATTTGATAAAATCATAATTTATGATTATTACTATTTACATAATGGCTATATTTCAAAGCTTGTAATATCATTCCAGGATTTATTTATTTTAGGCCTTACGGAAAAGTTTCTAATAGGTAATATAATGTTCGGAAATTTAAGATACATAATGATTTAAGTGAAAAATAAAAAAATTTGACTACCAACAATTTTAACAAATACCTGCATGGATTTTGATATTTTTTTTAAAATAATATTTATTGAATGGATTTTTATACTTACCTAGTGAATTAAATAACGAATATTTTATTTGATTTATGTAATTTCCCCTATACTTTGAATTTACTATTTTTGATGAAAGGGATAAATGTTTATTTCAATTCATTTATGAAAAAGTTTTCATCACCCCAATAATTTGATTTTAATTGTTTGTTTAGCACAGTGTCATAAAAACCATCCGGACTACCCATATACTTACACTAAATGGCTATAAGTAAAAAAAAATAGTTTTAAGGGTAATTTAATTTTATAATTTAGAAAAAAAGTTTTATTTCAACAAAGATTCAAGCCCTGACCTCCACGTTAATGGTATACCAGTCTGTTGTGAGAGTGAAGCCTTAATCCATGCAAACACCAATGCAAGCTAGAGCTAACGATAAAGATTATTTAATAAAAAGATTTGATATATAAATATCAGTTAAAACTAATGTTATTTTTATTTTTTTTATATATTATCTTACCCATTTCGATTTTAAACTGCCTTATGAAACTTAGGCAAAAATGCCCTAATGTTAAATTACTATTTAATAAATATTTACCCAAAATCTACATCTCAAACAAATTAATTCTGTAATATTATCTAATATATTTTATTTGAAAAGAATTTTGATTACTTTTTGTAAAGTAATGTGTTAAATTTTCTGTAATAAAATCTTTGCCTTATAATCTAACTTAAGACTGTGAAAGGCACAACATCCAGTCCCCGGACCGTTAATTCATCACTGTGAAAGGGTAAACCCACATTTCACCAATGATACATTTTTCAGTCATGCCGGGAATCAAAGCTGGAGCCCTTAGCTCAGTGGATAAACACGCTACCGGCTGAGCTAAGGTGTTAGCCCAATTTATGGTTTAGAAGTGTTATTTGTACAATTATATTCAATAATTATTGTCTTCTATAGTGTTTAAAAGTAAATTCTATTCATTTTAATTACGCAGTATCATTTGGTTTGTAATAATTTGTTATAATTTTGGATATTTAAATTTGCCAGTCTCATATTTGTTGATATTCTTATCGAACATAAAATTTTTGTCTTCATAATATCATTATATAAATCTCAATATTATTTGTCTATACTTGACTACCTAATAAAGTGTGGACAAAGTCTGCAAAACAACTTCTCATTAGGTCTTATATAAAGATTAAATTATTATTATTATTATTAGCACCGCGTCTTACTACCCGTTTGGGTTATACGCATTTACGCTAAGGTGTAATGGTAGGGTGATTGTGAGATGAAATGAAGGACCTACAGTTTAATGTGGAATCCGAACCATGGTGGAGGCCTGGCATTCCCCACATTCACAAGATGTCTTGTCAGAGGTGAAGGAAGGGTTTGGCAATCAAATAAATCTGTGCCGGGACCAAGGATTGAACCCCGGATCCCCAGCACAGAGGTTTGACACCTTACCCCTAGACCGCCAGGTCACCCTATAAAGATTAAAGAAGGGGTGCTCAGATCTTCGACTTCTCGAACCTTATGGTCGAGATTCGTAACCATTTCAAAAATGGATCTCAAATAATTTATAATGTAAACCTCGTATGGATACCAATTTCAAGAAATTTGTAAAAGGAATTCTATCGTTTGGTGCAGCTGGGAGACTAACAAAAAAAAAGGGACAAAACTGTATTAAAAACAATTAATTTACTAAAACTGTGCTGTATTTGTTGTTTAAGTAGTAAAAGACATGATAAACAAAATATCACAGCGTCAGTGATATCATCCATTACATAAACTTTGTTAAATTCAATTTTAACTAAATATGTACATTTTTTTAAGATTTGAAGAATTATAATTTGGATTAGAGATTTAAAAGAATATTTAAGATTCGGTTTCGAGAATAATAAGATTCAACCCATCTTTTAAACAAAATACTAAATGGTACATATTACGTTATTGATACAAAAGATTTACTTAGACATAAAACTTCACGTTCCTCGTGACAGGTTGAAGAATACACATCCCACCCAAGTTTCATGGCGTGTGAAGCCAACGAGAAAGAGGTCTTCTTACCACGTCTCTAGAAAAGAAAAAAAGGGACGCTTACCGACCCTTAATGGAGACTATTTCCACTGCACTAAAAGGCAGTTGATGACAGGCGCATGTGAAGTGAAAAAAATAAGGGGGAGGGGAAAGTAGGGGTTGAATTGCTTACAGAGTATATTTATTGTTCCTCCTACTTTCTTCACTTTCTATGCCGTGCCGTCCATTTCGTAACCACTCGTTTACCTAAGAGAAAGTGCTTTATCTCACGAAACCAGACATTGTTTATAGAGGACCAGGTGGCTTTAGATGTTATTTTGTTAGTCTTAGAGCTACCCTATCCATTTCCTTTAAATGGAGTACAGTCTAAAAGTGACGACTGGGGTGTCTGAGTTATTTATTTCTCGACTTTATGTATATGGATATTTATTAAATTTTTTATTTGAGTGCAAATGTCACTTTTTCTTCTTTTTAATCTTCAATCCAGAGATTAGTAAGAATTTGCTGACCACGATATTACTTTTAGTAGACTGCAGATACTGGTTCCAATAATAGGGGCCTGTTAACAATAATAAAGTGTTTGTTCTACATCAATCTGTAGCTTATTTTGTGGAAGAATTAGTCAGTACTTGTGTTTGTGAGAGCCGCATACAAACATACTGGACAGTAATTGTGTATGGGATGCAGTGACTACACCGAAAAAAAAATTGAATGTCTCTGAGCTAGGTAGCTGCTGAAATTAGGTTTATTTAGGTACAGCAACCTTTGCCAAACCGGATCAATTGGGGGAAGAGGTTCCCCGGATTAAGTAAAAACACGGATTAGTGAAAGCAAATGATTGCCCTAAGAAAATGTTGAGCACAAAAAATAAAAAAATTAATTATATAAGTAGTGGCGATTAAAATAATAAAAATAAAAATTATAGCACAATAGAGAGTTCCTTATAAAATATACAAATACAATATACATTTATTAATCGAGATAAAATTCATTATTTTATCTTTTGTTTATTTCATCCACTTTTTATTTTTATAATTTTGCAACAAGGTAATTCTTCAATAGATAATCTTTGAAAGCTAGTCAGATCTTTCAAGCCACCATCTTCACAGGTGGCTAAACTATGAGGGAATTGGGTAGGGGGTAGGGCAGGGGGCAGTGACCATGAATAGCCAACATTGTCCAAGCTAGCTAGCTATTATCCTATTTTGATTGTTAACAAAACCAGAAGGAAATTGATACCACTTCCTTTGTATCTGTGGGCGTCTCTCAGCACTTTCTAGCAAAACTAATTAGATAAAGAGGGCGACGTGCTTTGTCACTACACATACTATGATATGTGGCAAAGCTATTATATTTGCTAGTTATGCTTGTAACCGCATCTAAATATCATATTCTTTAAATTGGAGTTCATCACAGGGAAATCCATCACAAACTCTGCCTTAAAATATGAGTGAAGAATGAACCTGGGCACGGGACGAATCCTGGATAGCACAGTAAGTAGAGGCATTGGCGTACTGAGCTAAAGGTCCTGGATTCTATTCCCGTGTCTAGGTGTTATTTTTCAATTCAAAGGAATGAAAATGCTTCCACCAGTTATTGCTGTCCATACTGGCGTGTATTTTAGCTAATGTATGTGTGTGTTTTTTTTTTATCCTCGATGGTTTACAAATGCAAGCAGACATTTACCCGAAAACATTTATTTTTGTATGCGGGCAACAAATATCCGAATATGTTTTCACACATTATTTTAATAGTGTTCATACATCTACCCACGGGTATGTACATATATAAACATATACACATATACACATATAAACACATACATAAACACATACATACACACATACATATATACACACATACATACATTACTTACATTACATACATACATTACTTACATTACATACATACATACATTACTTACATTACATACATACATACATACATACATTACTTACATTACATACATACATACATACATACATACATTACTTACATTACATACATACATACATACATACATACATACATTACTTACATTACATACATACATTACATACATACATTACATACATACATTACATACATACATTACATACATACATACATACATACATACATACATACATTACATACATACATACATTACATACATACATACATACATACATTACATACATACATACATACATACATACATACATACATACATTACATACATTACATACATTAGATACATACGTGCAATAACAATCTGAAGGAAATTTCTTGCCATCATGTTTGCGCATGCTTACTTTTTTAACCACAATATTGAGGTGAAAATGTGATATTTAACCAAAAATGGTAAAAAACAACTTTTTATATATAAAAATATATATTTATCCCTTTGGGTCTACTCCTAAACTTACTACACCACATTAGTATAACTTTATTGCCTGAATATATTTTTTCTCACTAAGTTATTGGGTTTCAAAAGAGAGTGAAATAAGGAGATTTAGAAGCACTCATGAAATCTAGTACAATCCAATTTTCATGGAAAGTGCCTTTGAGAGAAAAACATAGAAAAATAATATTTTATATAATATGTAACTTAGGTATTGAAATAACAATTAAAAATGACAGCTGAAAATCAAATGGCTTAACGTATGAATAGGTGAAAGTAGGTCTAGTAGCTTTTTTTGCAGTTAGATAAAGCCGTTCAGATAAGAATAGCACTGTATTGTTCCTTGGGATAACTACTACTAACTTCACTCCCCCAAGATAAATAAAACCTATATCTATTAAGTTCTTAAAGTTTGTGAAACTATTAAGGGTGTACGGATACTCGAGAATTAAAGTTTGAGTCAAGTTTTTAGTATTTGCTCGAACTCGACTCGAAAATCTTTACACAATTAGAAATATTATACTACTGGGAATTTTCAAATTTTTTTAGAGTATTCCTAGTTTAATTAATTTTATTCGATTTTAAGTAATAATAACATAGCAAATAGAGTCCTTCAATTTTTCCATTTGTCTAGTTAAGAAATAGTTAATTCAAATTAAATCTATTTAAAAGCTCTAAATTATGTGATTTTAATTTTTTCACAAAGCAATGTAATTCTTAAGAAATTATGTTTGTACGTATCTATTGTTTATATATGGATCTTTTACAAAAAATCATAGTACAAATACTTGTCTCTAATAGCCAAACTAAAAAAATACTAGTTGTCACTCAAACTAGACTCGAAGTGAAAAATGACTATTCGCATACCCCTAATAACTTTTCAATTTAAATCACATAGGATCGTAAATATTAACTAACTTGCTATTTATTATCTGTGGCTCATAAGTTACTGCGCATGTAAATATATATGACGTCACCATAAAGATAACATGTTAGATTTTAAATGGCCTATTTTACCAATATCAATTAAAATTTTAATTTATTTGGCCGATGAAATTTGGTTTAAGTTAACCGGGTTAGTTAAGTTAAATACAGATAGCCAGCCGGGTAATACAACATGCTGGGGGAAAAACAACTTTAATGAACTTGGCAAATTGTGTCTTATGACTATCGGATAAATATTTCTGTCGAGAGGTTAAATTTAGGGACCAGATAAAGGCTATCAGCCACTTTAATATTTTACACTTATTATGAACCGAGTTTATTTCCCGGATAGCTATCTGTAGGATAAATATGTGTGTAGGCATAAAACGCAAGGTTGCTACAATTTTTACTGGTTCGCGCATGCGTGTAAGCCCTGCTGCCACCACTACAACCTGGCTAGTGGCTACAATGTTCAACATTGTTAAATAATGGCGGCTAAACGAGTGCGACGAAACGGATGGCGTCAAGTGGCCGCAAAAGCTAGGTTGTATTGCACATACGAATTTTGGTTTCCACCAAAATGTGGTCAATAATTTGGTAAAACGGTTAAAAAATTTCATTTATTGTATTCAAATTTAAATAATTTTTTCTTATATAACCATAACTCTAAAAATAGTTTGTCAGTTTTTATAAAAGTGTGAATTAAAAGTTCTAACTTTATAAATAGTTAGAGCCTGGGCCTGTGCTTACTAAACACGTGAACAAAGATATTAACCTAAAAACAAATTCTGGAAGGCGAAACCTCATTAAAAAAAAACGCGTCACTATGGCAACACAAATTTTAACTTTCAAATTAAAGTGATCAATGACTTAAACCTCTTGGTAAAAATGTGAATATATACATTTTATATGGCAGATAAATGCTATCTAGTGGTCGGTCATAAGACTCACTTTTAGCTTATCGACCAGATAAAAATATTTATCAGCCAGATTAATATTGATCCAGGAGTCATAAGACTGGCCATAAAACTTAAAAAATATGAGTATGTTAATGTTGTTTTCATGCGAATAGTATGGATTGAATAGTTAAAATTTAATTGATAACTATAATAAGAATTATACCAAATTCTAACAAAAAAATAAGTTGAAAAAGGTTTGCTGTTTGACAAATTTTAATCAAATTGAAATATGAATTGTGTAATAAAAATGCTTGATTTAAAATATAATTAAAAATTCTAAATTTTAAAAATGAACGTACTAACATGATATTCAAGTTTTACTAGTGGCTAGAAATAGAAAATATATAAATATTGTATATGTAAAAATGTTAGAATAAGTACTATATTAGGAATTATGATATAAAAATGTTACCCCAATGGTACGTTTTGAGAGACAAAACTAATCACCGAGGTATGTCAAGAACAATACTTAGAATATTTGATTAAAAGAACATGTAAGTTATAAAGTCATGAATCAATTAATATCCCCAAGAAAGTTGATAAACTATATATAATAAAATAACATATTTTTAATTGATGGTCAAATAGCAAAAAATGAAAATCTATCAAATCATGAATCAATAATTGTTATTAATAATAATAAGTTTTCATAAATACAGTCATTAAAATGGTGGAATTTAAAGTATTATATTTAAAACTCGTTCAATGATCTTTAAAATTAAGCTCTGGTAAAAATCATCGGATGACTTATTAACTGAACATGTTTCGGTATAGTATTACCATCTTCAGGATGTCTTAGAAGCACAGCTGTTAGTTGATAAAATATGCGGTGTGGCAATCATGATGTATTCTTGTGTCTACTCCATTATATTCACCCCATACTAATTCAGCTACGTTTCTAATAACTACTCTACCCATTCATGACCAAAAACTCAAGCCGTCAGACTGAGGTGGAAGGAAATTTGAGTTAAAATATGTGTTAAAAAAAAAAGAAACAGAGTAATTCGATAAAAAAAAATAGCGAGATATATAAAAGAGAAAAATAAATAGTATTAGCATAAAATTATTTATTAAAACGCTCTTTTCACTGTTTAATTCAAGATAACACCGAGTAATATCACATAAATAATTCCTAAATAAACAGTTTCATTGTCAATTTCAAGGAATGAATATTACTATTAAGAAAAACTTTGCTCGTAGGGATATATAGATAAATTTAAACTGTGTATATTTTTGCAACTTTCCTTATTGATTATAAATAAATTTAAAATATTGGTCGCTAATTAATTCAAACTAGTACTTCAGTACAAAAGTTTTAATACTACGTAGCATTAAAAGCAAAACAACTCTAGGAATAAAATAATAAGTAAAATCAAGAAACATCTTTGAGAACTTATATAGAATAAAGTAAAACATAGTTAATCATTGATTATGTAGTAAGACCTAGCAAAATCCTATTTTGTGGGACTCTGGTAAGGAAAAAGACCTTAAAGAACAGACTTAAAATAAGTATATGTTCTCTTTTTATGCTTATTTATATACGTCACATATTATCTTGGTGATCTAATTGTAAGTGCACATGTACAAAGGTTTTGTCAAATAGAACTTGTAAATACCACTTCTCAAAAAAATAATCTCAAGGGTGAAATTTATTGCGTTAGCTTTGTTCAGTTTTATGTATTTTCTCTAACTTCTAACTCACCTAAATCACTCGAAAACACTCGACCATTGTTGGTGTACAATTCCCCCAACAATAACTGAGAACTTCATACGTTAATATATTTCAATGGCGTTGGATATATTATATAAAAGCAAAATTATATACATTTTGGCACGCAATAATTAGGATAATATGTTTATGATGGAAACTATTCCATCCTAGATTAACATAAGCTTTCTTGCGTCAGTAAATAAAAATAGTGATTAAATTGTAATTGGTTAGATTTTTAAATAACCCACTTTGTATTTCTTAAAAAAAAAAACTACGAGAATGAATGTAATACGAATCGAATAGGACAATGGATCAAAATGGCGTATTCGTCAATACAGTATTTTAATGTAAGATATTTCAAAAAAGTCATGTTAATGTCACTTGGAAGTTTAGATTTTGTAAGGCTTTGATAGTTTATAATAATAAAAATGTTAACTATGGCGTATTGAAATACTTTTGATGCTATGTTGTGACAAATTACATTAATTAAAATACTAACCTACGTGCTAAAAAAAAGTATTTACTATTTAATAGTATACCAAATAAATAGGTTTCTGCTCTTTAAATTATCTATTTTGTACATACGTTTTGGAGGTATATATTACTATATTATACTATACAGCACTTTTACATAAGTTTAGTGAGAAATAATAAAAACGCTTTTACGTAACTCAATAGGTGATTAATGGTGAAAGAGCCTACCTGGAATTGGTCTGGCGAAGAAGCGATGGAGTTCTGCGTTGTCTAGATAAGCCTCTCCTGGTGATGTGTATGTGGCGGTTGAATGGCGTATACAATATTTCAAATGAATACGTCGTTTAAAGATGGTTTCACATAATCAAATTAGGGTCGCATGGCATTCAGAAACGAAAGATAATTATTGGGTTAAACCACAGTGTTAAACAAACGAATACAATCCACTTTGTGATCTGGCGAACAAAACACGCACCAAAATCAAGAGTTATCAGATGAACCAACCAAACAGAAACAAACTAATTTTAAGTAATCACAACGAAACTTCCTAAGGTTCTTACTGTAAAGGCCAGGATTACTTATTTACTTTTGATGTATGTGAGTTCAGAGAAAGAAAGTTTTTTTTTTGTTTTTTTGAAAGAAAATTCACAACTGTTGTAATTTTTTTTTCTTTTATCAGCAAGTGTTACTACCCTTTCGGGTTATACGTTTATTTACTAATTACACTAACTAATAGTTTTAGAGGCTACATTTAGAAGGAGTGTGAGATTCGAAGCTCGATCTCCCCGTCGTCGGCAGTCTAGTCTACTGCGAGAGTAGTGCCTTAGACCATGCGGCCACCGAAACGGGTGATCTCAAGTTGAATATGTCTATAATTATATATGCATATGTATGCATCAACATCATTTTTCAATATTAATTTCATTTTTAATAAATTTTAACACGTAGAATGAATGAACTTAATCTATGAGATAAGAAAGAGGAGAATTGTTTAGATAAAATGCACTCGTAATTCCCGAGAGTAGGATGAGAAACCCACAGCCAACTCACCCCTAATGTTCCAGACCAAGATTCAAACCATAACCTCACCATACTTCATCAATCCATTAGATCCTGATTATTAAAATTATCAGCAACTGTAGGTGTAATTTAATAATCACAATTCGGAGCTTTACTTTTTTTTTTCTTTTTTTGGGGACTGTAAAATAATAATAATAATAATAATAATAATAATAGTCTCGATGTAAAGTATCAAACCTCAAAATACAATCCGTCAACAGGGTAAAAGAGGAACTATTGTGTTGGCTTGTGTCCAATTACAACGCCAGACCTGGCTATCAAACGTACCACATAGGGCACATTTTCACACAAGCACCCCCCAACAAAACACAACAGGCCACAACATTTCCATATAAATCGATAGCAACTGTTGGTATTAGCTAGAATAGCAACAAAAATAAAAAAAAACTTTCCTTTTTTTATTGTTGTTGTCGCTTGTGGTAGTGGTGGTTAGATGTGTGTTTTGATGGAGCGTCAATGATCCGTGACAAGCTATAGTACAGGGGAAGGGGGAGGGTGATAACAATGTACTTCACCATGATGACAGACCCCAATGACGTCATGCGTGACGTCACCTCTACTTTGAGATTTTCGGAACTCACCCAGGGTATAGTCAATAACGAAATTATGCTTCTTCTATATACTTTTTTTTTGCAGCACATCTCACTAATCGTTCGGGTTATATGCTAATGTACGGATTGCGCTAATGATTTTAAGGATAAGGAAGGATATTTATAGGAAGTGTACCGACATTTGCCATGGAGAATCATTTTGAAAAAAAAAATCACCTTCAGTACACCCGACCGAGATTCTAACTTCTATCCACCCATCATCATGAGTCTAGTCTAAGTGGGTAAATTATGCTTGTCATAAAATTAATCAATTAAACTTTCGTTTTACGTTTATAAAGAGAGTAGGTGAAACATAAAGAGAAAAAACTCACTATACCAGGTCAGTATTCTAGCCCAGCTCTTCCTTTTAAAACCAGACAAGGCGAGACTGGCGTCTATTTTCCACGTTCTCACAGGTGCAGGTGTTCTTAATACTCTGTCTAGAAAAAGATTGGATGTATGATAACAGATGTCAAGGTTTGCAATCTCAGAAAACTAAATTTGAAAGAATGCGGGAGATTCTCATATTTGATTTGTAGCCGTGTTTTTCTCATCCCCTATCTACGTTATTATTCCCTCCATCCAATGACTAACCAACAATATATTTTTTTGTATCACGTCGACCCACCTCGGTGGCGTAGTTAGCTAACGCGCTACTTTCTTGCTGAGCTAGACTGCTGAGAACGGGGAGATAGAGGTTCGAACCTCGCATTGGTGAACTGAGGGGGATTTTACCTAAAGGGTTTTCCACTCTCTCTCCACGCAAGTGCAGGTTCACTTCCTCTATATTCCACCTTCCTGATTCATAACCCATAAGCGCAATTAGTACTTAAGAGTAAAACCCGAACGGGTAGTAAGGCATGGTGCTAAGTATTATTATTATTATTTTTTTATGTATTGCATCTTTCTAACTAAACGTATTATCATAAAATTGTTAAACTAATCGAGTTGAGATGAGAAAGATGTAATTTATATATGTTTACGTTTTCGATATATACAGTATATTGTGCGTTTGGGCTATATCATTCATATCCCATTAGTGTACAGATTTAGTCAGTACTAGTGTACCGTTGCTAACGAGACGCCCGATTGTAATAATAGTACATTCTTTCTTTGGAGAAGGTGACCTGGTGGTCTAGGGGTAAGGTGTCAGACTTCTATGCTGGCGGCCGGGGTTCAATCCTCTGTCCCGGCACCGATTTATCTGATCACCAAACCCTTCCTTCACCTCTAACAAGACATCTTGTGAATGTGGGGAATGCCAGGCCTCCACCGTGGTTCGGATATCCACGTTAAACTGTAGGTCTTTCATTTCATCTCACAATCACCCTACCATTACACATTAACGTAAGTGTGTATAACCCGAATGGGTAGTAAGACGCGGTGCTAATAATCATAATAATAATTTCTTTGGAGGCTCTTTCCATATCCCGATGAGATGAGATGTTGTTGATAGTGACTATGAGAGTGTAGAATCAGTGGAAGCACTTAAACTTAACATAAGCTTATTTAACAAAATCCTGGTGACCGTTTGGGTAATACCCCACTGTACCAGTGGGAATCGAACCAAGGATCCCTAAGCTCGTAGCCAGGTACGCTGACCACTACACCACGGGACCAGTTTAAGATTTCAATTTGAGATAAAGATGGAAGCCATTTAGGAAAACCCCTGACCTCATTGTAACAGGTCAACCAAGCTATATGAGCCTGACGTTTAGTCCACGTGGCCACTGACGCGTATATTTAAAGTCGACTGTGGATTTATTAGACCTAATCAAAGACTAGTTATAAAAATGTATAGTACTTTCTTTAAAATTTGTCGCTATCTCTTTAATTAATTTTAATTAATCCTAAGCATTAACGCTTATTCATAATATTTTGGATACTTTAAAAATAAATGCAATTGTCTAAATATTATTTACATTTTTTATAATCAATTGAATCCTACATAAATTGTATGTTCTATTTAATAGGTTACATACTGAACCAGTTAAGTTAAGTTTATACTCATTTATGTAGCCTATTAATTACGCTAATGAGTTGGGGATGAATAAGGTTGAATTTAAAGGAAGGGTACTAGCATTTGATTGGAGGGAAAGTGTAAAACCATTTTGGAAAACCACCCTCACTATACCCGACAGGGATTCGAACTCTGATCTCTCTGTACTCGGCAGTCTTGTCTAACACAAGAGTGACGCCTTAGACCATGTGGCCACCAAAGCAGCTTTAATATGAGTTAAAAAATCTACACAAGAATTTTTTTATTAAAAGTCTTCATGAATAATTGACAGTGCCATTATTCAACTTTTCAAGTGGGCCTGTTAATTATGTACCTCACTAGATTATGGCCATGTTCGAAGTTATTTGTAAAATGACAAAATGAATTAATTTGTATAATTACGAACGATAATAATATCACAGTTGTCATTTCCGACATTGTGCCTGCAATTTGTCAAAGTTGTTGTTAGTAAAATGATATAAACTGAATAATGAAACTATGAACCGTATCCAGTGTTTGTGTTCTAAATATGACCTAATTAAGCATTTATATGAAGAGTATACCGCTATGTGTCAAATTTATTACGACTGATGTATACGATTTACATATAATTCAAAATTATGTTCTTGGAAAGTTTATAGCAGCCTTAGTAAAAGTATATTAAAATATAATATGTGAGAATATAACCGTTATATTTGTATTAAGCTAAAGGATATGACTCTTTCAATTTAACTGCGTAGATTAATTTGTATATATATATATATATATATTCACAAATTAATCTACGCAGTTTTATATATATATACACACACACAAATTAATCTACGCAGTTATATATATATATATATATATATATATATATATATATATATATATATACACAAATTAATCTACGCAGTTATATATATACACAAATTAATCTACGCAGTTAAATTGAAAGAGCCATAGATATATAATTATAAACTAGTTTGAAACCTATCTATAATCTAAAAAATATTACATTATGAAGTTTGTAAAATGGCGTTAAAATAAATTATTTAAATACTGGTATCTATAATAATAATAAGGGGTGTACGAGTGGATATTTTTCGTTTGAATCGAGTTTAAGTCGAGTTTCAATTAAAACATCGAGTTTTTTCGAGTTCGATTAATATTTGTACAATAAATATTTCAAGTTGAATTTTTATAATATAGCCATACGTAGTCATAAATTAGTACAAACATATATTTTATAGAATCTTAAATATATATATATATATAATATATATATATATATATATATATAATTGTACGATTTTTAACTAGATAAAAGGAGATATTGAAAGAACATTTGCTATGAAATTACAATTTAAAATTGAATAAAATCAATCAAATTAAGAGTTTTCAAAAAAAGGATCGAAAATTCCGTGTACTCAAATTTTTCGAGTTTTGTAAAAAAAACTTTGATTGGATTTCGAGAGGCTGGTAAGACTTGACTCGAACTAGAATTTTTAAGTACTCGCACAACTCTACTAATAATATATTGCCAGTATTAAATATTTATCTACCATACGGGATTCTTGTAAACAAAATAATAAACAGTTTTGTATGATTTTTGCAGTATTTTATTCATTCTTTAAATTATCACTAAAACTTCAACTTCGAATATTTTTTTAGTTTTAATATAAATAGAAACCTCTACCAAGACATATTGAATGAAAGAATAAAAACAAAAAATTACATAGGGTTTGCACAAAATGTTATTTTGACTTCACCTAAATTCGACCTTCCTCATCGCTAACACATTCGCAGGGTGACCTGGTGGTCTAGGGGTAAGGTGTCAGACTTCTGTGCTGACGTCCGGGGTTTGATCCTCGGTCCTGGCACAGATTTATCTGATTACCAAACCCTTCCTTCACCTCTGACAAGACATCTTGTGAATGTGGGGAATGCTAGGCCTCCACCGTGGTTCGGATTCCACGTTAAACTGTAGGTCCTCCATTTCATCTCACAATCACCCTACCATTACACATTAGCGTAAGTGCGTATAACCCGAATGGGTAGTAAGACAAGGTGCTAATAATAATAATAATAATAATAGTAATAATAATAACACATTCGCATAATTAGTACATATGCGTATATCTTAAACGGGTAGTAAGACGCGATACTATATAAAAAAGCTTGTGTTCATCGAGTGATGAATATAGTTCATATTCAGGGCCTTGGCACGTCCTTAGATGGACCTAAGAGGTCGCCTAAGGCACAAAGGTTCTATAAGTGCATTCCAACAAAATGTGATTTAAAAATATATATATATTGTTTAGATTTAAATAAGAAAGTAACTAATTCTAAATAAAAATATATTTTAATATTTTAATAATTATAATAATTACTAAGAAGGTATATTTTTTTAAATATTTATTAACAACATAATCACTTTTATGATTTTATGACATTCGTAGTCGCTTTGCTGCCGAGTCACTTTAATATTTAAATAAAAGCTTTAAAAAATATTTAGTAAAAGGGATAACATTTTTGCACACATTGAGGAAGGTAGGGGAAGGGGGAGGGATAGTTGGATGATCTCATTTCGAATTTACTTATCTCTTTTTGTCATATTTTTTTCGTCCAGTATTTGGGAACCCTATTATTATTATTATTATTATTATTATTATTATTATTATGAAGCCCTTGAACCCGCTTATAACAAACTGTGTTCTTTTTTTGTTAGTTTTTCATCGAAGCTTACCACCAATCCGTGATGAACACATTTACATTGAGCTAGTGGGGGAATTATGAATGAAATCGATGAAAGTAATACAAGAGTGAAAATCTATCTGCTCATTCTTAGATACTAAATTTAATAGGTTATAGTAACCCCAAGTTGGATGTTGGGTTGTTTTATTTATTTTCCTTCCTCACGCCCATACCCCACTGCCAGTCCCTCCAAGGAAGAGGTAGGTAGAAGGAAAGGCACCCAAGTGAACTCTCCCACAGAAATAAAAATCGAGCTCAATTTGTTCCTCCCAATAACTCTCGAAAGTTCGAGATCTGATCAATAAGGCATGAGCACTGAATGTATCGGGTAAGCGGATGGAAGACTATGGGGCTTTGTGCTGTCTTTCCACCGACACCGATATACATTCGAAATGGAGGATTGCGACACATTCATTTTATGTACAGTCGGTACACATAAATTTGTCAATTTTTTTTATCACAACGTCTAACTATTATTATTATTATTATTATTTAGCAGCGCGTCTTACTACCCGTTCGGGTTATACGCTTTAAGTACTAATTACGCTAATGGATTAGGAATTGGGAAGGTTGAATTAAAAGGAAGTGAACCCGCATTTGCGTGGAGGGAGAGTGGAAAACCATTTAGGAAAAACCCCTCCAGTTCACCTGACCAAGATTCGAACCTTGATCTCCCCGTCCTCAGCAGTTGGGCTCAACACGACAAGCGCGTTACGCCACCGAGGCGGGTAACGTCTTAATACTTGTTCCGGATATATGCTGATGATGATTAATCTAATGGGGTAGGGATGAGAAAAGAAGCATTATAGGATATTAATTTACCCTAATTTCATGGAAGGAGATTGGAAAAACCACCAAGGAAGCCCACCCTCAGTAAAACTGTCTGGGATTTGAACCCCGATCTCTCCTTCATCAGCAGGCCAGTCTAACACTATAATGACGCCTTAGACCGTTCAGCTACTGAAGCGGATGTATATTTATTAAGTACGCTAAGCCTCATATTTGTATTTTGTATTTTTTAAATCACGTTTTACTACCTTCACTGTGTTACCGAATTTAATTAAGTTAAGAATTTTATTATTTGATTTACTTAACGTGTAATCTATGAACCGACTGATTATATCAGCACACGACATAGAAACTAATTTAAATCAAGGACAGATACAAAACCCAGCCCCCGGATGTTAATATACTACTGTTGAAGGGGATGAGGGGGAATCACACATCTCCCTGATTACACATTTGTCGAACATGTCTAAATTGGGAACAAGAACTCTTGACTCAGTAGGCAGACATGTCATCAACTGAGCTAGGGTATTGGATAGTTAGGTTAAAGAAGTGATTATTATTGAGGTAAAATTAGAGGAAATGTACTCGCGTTCACGTGGAGGGTGGGCGGGAAGCCATTAAGTAAAAATAAAGAATAATTAGACCTGGCTGGGATTCTAGTTCTCAAACAACCACCACTCGATTAACCAGACAGTACTGGCTGGTGACCCACTTCAATGGTCGCATGGACTAGTACGCTACCCTCGCAACTAGACTGCCAATAGTGGGGAGATCGAGGTTTGAGTCTCGGTTAGGTGTACAGAGAGTTGTTAAAAAAAAAAATTTACCACTCTCCCTCTATGGAAATCCGGGTAAAATTTCTTTAAATATAGCCTTCCTAATCCCTAAAACAATTATCTTAATTAGTACATAAGCGTATAGCCCCAAACGGGTAGTAAGATACGATTCTAAAAAAAGAAAAAGCTGGAAGTTTAACTAGCACACCCACCAATGTAAGACATAAAATTATATAATTATTCTGTTAGCTTAATACAAGGTTTATTAATTTTTGCATAGCGTCTTACCTCTCTCTCCTATGAGATCTACGCGTTTTGGTTAGGCATGTAGCGAATACGAGTAAGAGCCAGTGTTTTTATAGTTTTTAGGACCCTTGGCCCTGTCGAGTGCAAGTCTAAAACCTATTTTGTGGGATGGTGGGTGGGAGGGTGAAAGGCGTGGCGTAGCATCAAAACCGACCAAAGTATTCTTCCGCGGCAATCAGAACAGATGGATCATGGAAACCATAGCTACCGGACAGGTTTAGAGGAAAAAATCATACATTTGGAAATGTCAGTTTTCTCGAAAACGAGTGAAATTTTTATGTTAATATTTTCAACACCCCTTCTAAGACAATTTATCATCGTTTGTTAATTTTTTTTATGCAGCTGGCAGTTTTCTACTGAAAAATGCCAATTTTATCGATATTTGATCACTGATGAAATTATAGAGGAGGTATGTATATAAAAAGTATATTTTAATCAACATGCTTCTATTCTTGAACAAACCGTTTCTGAAAGTAAATTTGCAAAACAATAAAAATTCATGAAGATAACCGTTTGTTCCCATGGCTCTGAATTTCCACGCCAAATGATAAAGGCCAATCACCTTAAGACAAAACATATATTTGACCAAAATAAACCAAATGATTCTCCAATAGAAACATATAGTTTAATTTTCTTCACATGGTGGTATCAAGATATCTTGAATATTTGTCAAAGGTGTCTTGTATTTAATGACAGCTTTTTCTCTTCCTTCAGAAGGCTTTTCATATTGTTCTTCTATGTTCATAGCTAGGGCCCAGATGTTTATGACCTTAAGAGTTATATGACCATGAAAATATGACCTTAAAAATACAAATATATGACCTAGAAATTAACAAATATGCCTTAAAAATGTATGTTAATGATAATGAATTTTATTAAAAATATGCCTTAAATCAAGTAAGTAAGTAACTTACAGTAAAACAAATTAGCTGACAAATATTTAATTACTGATCTGACAAACTCATAATTAATTCACATAAACATTCTAAAGATAATTAGGAGAGTCTTTACAATATAAAATGTGAGGCACGAGAGATATCAGAAATATCAGTTATCTAAGTCATTTTAATCGAAATATGACTTTATGCTTTACAAACTGTGGAAATATGACTTAAAATATAAAACGGCTTAAAATATGAACTTTAATGCAAAATAATATATATAAATATATATATATTTAGAGTCATTGTAGCATAAAACATGTTTATAGTTCATCACGCATTAAATTCGAGGTGAAACAAAAAATATTATTTGTAAAAAACGTCCAAGCCCTAATCGTAACATAATTATATTCAACAACAGTTTATATCACTATGTGAAGAAAACTACACTTTATGTTTCTACAGAATAAATATTTGATTTATTTTGTCAAAAAAGAGTTTTTGGTATTTAGGTAGGTGTGGTCTTATATTTAGTCTAGCAGCACACTTGAGGAGTACAAATTGTTAGGTCTGACTATGAAATTAGCCCTATGTGTAGTAAATTATCTAAACGTTCTACTGGAGAAATAATTGTTTTATTTTGACTAAAAAAACTGTTTTATATGAAAATTGTAAAAAAAAAACACCTTGACTTGCATTGACTTCCATACCACATTAATGAGAGAAAATAGATGGAGAATTACTAAAACTGTCTATGGAAAGTTTTGTCTCCAGAAAATCAAATCGATGACAAATTCCCGCCCAGGGTATACGGCAAGAAATGAAATTATCCCGTGAAAACAGACCTAGCCAAACCTTGTCGTTATTACAAATTACAAACTCTTGAGATAACTTGGAAATGCTGAATCTGTAAATCTTTGCATTACACTTGGCTGACGTTAAGCGCTCGTTATAACTGGGTTGAATTTACAGCGAAGGGTGAAACTGGAACTGATAGAGAGGGATACATTAAAATCTAACTATAAATCCACATATATTAATGTAGGGTATGATTGTTTTATTTATTTAAAAAGTTTTATCCTGTATCATATTTTTTTCTTTCAAACTATAGTAGGATTCTAGTATATTATTTATTAGTGTCATTTTATAGGTAGGCCACTGATTTTTTTTATCACAGCGTTTTATTGCCTTTTTAAAATATATGCACATGATCTAATTACGCTACTAAGTTAGGGAAAAGGAGGGTTGAATTTAGAGGAAGTGTTTCCGCATTTTTGTGGAGCAAGAGAGAAAATGGAAAAGTCTTTAAGGGGGATAAAATCAGTACAACCGTCCGGGGATAAAATCCCGATCTCTCTGTCATCGGCAGTCTAGTCTATTGCGAGAGTGACACCTTAGACCACGCGGCCACCAAATCAGGTATAGGTACTGATAATTTACATCGAAAGTGGTTTAAGATCATAATCCTGGTGTATGAATATATTAATCAACTATGGCAAGTCCGGGCTACCTCAATTTGTATCTCAGTTTGCGGAAAGATTAGCCAGTACTAATGTACCGTAGCCCAGAGGACGCCCGAAAGTACTGATCGTATATTCTTTTCGTGGAGGTTATTCCCATGTTCCTATGAGATGAGAGTATGAATACAGTGAATATGAAGGTTTGAAGTTAGTGAAGATCTTAACCTAACTTAAGCTTCAGTAATCGAACCAGAGAATTATTCGCCTTTAAAAAATATCCCCTTTACCAATCGGATATCGAACCCTGGACTTCTAGTTTAGCAGCCAGAAACTCTGACCACTATACCACAGTGTTGGTTGTATTATTGCATTAAATTAATTTATGTAGCTTTAGGAAATATCCGTTAAGAATCTTACTAATATAATAAATTATAACTTACGTTGGTATGCATAAGTATAGTCATATTGGCATGATGAGAGCCTTTTATTTAGGAAGTGCTAAAAATAGTTATAAAGTAATATTGATCTAAGATTCTTAATTCTACAACTGTTAAATTATCACAATTTGTCAGAAAAACCTTTTGAAATGTTAGATTAGGATCCTTTTTCTATACTATACATTCTGTTTAAGGTGACTTTTCTCATTTGTGACACTAATTAAGTAACTTTAAAAAATTCATTTCCGTTTTTAAATGTGATGCAGATGTGTTTAGTCACTTTTGAACAACGTCAGCTTAACACCTAGCAATTTATTATAAGGGATTTCATATCTTGTTGTAATGGTTCAAGTCCTGGATTCGTCTCTCAAATAGGAGTGTATCAGTATCGCGCCGTGGAGTGTTGCAAGGGTAAGAATAGTTTTTTAAGGTGGGATGGTTGGGGACTCGAGTTAAAGTTGATGATTTTTGCCATTTGTATGGTAAAAAAAAATATTGTTGTACTTAATAATTAAAATATTTTGTTTGGGAAACTATTATGAATACGAAATTAAATATTTAATCATTAAATTATGTTTAGTTTGATTTTATACCCACAGTCCTAATCGTTTGGGTTTGTAAGCTTATGTACTAATTACACTAATGGTTTTAGTTATTAGGAAGGTTATATTTATAGAAGTGTAACCGCATTTGAGTTGTGGGAGAGTAGAAAACAATTTTGGGAAAACCACCCTCAGTTCACCAGACTGAGATTAGAATCTTTATCTTCATATCATTAGCAGTCTATTCTACTTCTAGAGTAGCGCGTTAGACCCCGTGACCACCGAATCGCCACCATTAAATCAATGTTTTGATCAACCCTGTTTTCTCACAAAATGTTGATTTATCAGGTACACAGATACTATAGGAAAACCCGCAGACAGAACTTTCTAAAAACCACTGACAAAACGACAGGCTGTTGTTTATGTCAATTTAGAACATTTAATTTTCTTTCCCCGCTCTCTTACCAGTTGTTGCGGTTCCTAAACCCCCCTCCCAACCCCCTTACCTTTTTTTTTTTTTCCACCCAAGTCTTACAACATTCTCCTCATTCATCACAGCGGCGCTGATTTCTTCTCTTGCATCCTTTACTTGCGTTGAACTTCTTCTTTAATTTTTTTTTCTTTACTCTTTCTCTCTTTCTTTGCTCCATTTTTTAGTCCTTCAAACTCGCGGTCCATAAATTACCACGTGTCTCCCTCCGACTGACAGGCAAAGAAACGAAAGTGAATGAACGACTCTGAAATTAATAATGAGGTTTTAAACCAAGATGCATTTATAATGCATGCCATCATTCTCTCATTTTGGTTGTAAGCTTTTTGGGACGAGACGGAAAGGTTGGCAGTTCATAAGAATTTTTTGTTTTTGAATTAAATTTTCGTTGGTTGAAAAACATATTTCGTTGTTTTATTAGTTCCACACATTTTTTTTACCACTGCTTATTAGACTTACTACCCGCTATACTACCACTATATGCCAAGGTACTGATTACGCTAGTGAATAAATATGAGTATATTTGAAATGCGAGGAAATTTATCCTCATTTGCGTGAAGGAAGGGTTAAAATACATTTTTTTAGAAATCACCCTCAGTATAACCGACCAGGATTAGAACACAAATCTTCTCATCACTGTCAGTCTATTCTTATCGCTAGAGTGACGCCTTAAAATAGACAAGTTGCTCTCAACGTTTTTTAGCCTAAAGAATTGGGTGTTGGCTACTGCTCCCTCTGCCCCCAAGTTGAATGTATCACTCCATCCCCACCCATGAAAATCCAAAACACTCCTGAGTAAAAGGGGGGGGGGAGAGAGACCACTTAGGTTGGGAAATATTGCCTTAGACTATTTGATTATTGAAGTAGGTAATATTATTGCAGCAGTTTTATTATTATTGTTTTATATATTACCCGAAACCTATTTCTAAACTACTTTATTAATCCCTAGCCTTCTCTTTTAAGTGTGTATATATATATATATATAAGACTATAAGTTAAAAATAATGGTTGTATAAAAGTTTTATTTAAATATTAAATTTAATTATTGTAATTATAAAAATGTTATTTTAAATATATTAAACTTGTATTATATATTATAATATATATATATAAGCTATTTAAATTAATATAAATACTTATATGATTAAATATATATATATACTGTAAATATATATATTTCTGGGCTACATCAATTATAGTCCAGTTTGTGGATCGATTAACCGGTACTAACGTACCATTGCCCAGGTGACGCCTGAATGTACTAATCGTACATACTTTCCGTATAGGCTCTTTCCTGATGAGATGAGGAGATAATGATAGTGAATATGAGGGTATGTAACACCAGTAGAAACTCTTAACCTAAACTTAAAGCCTGACAAACCAAACCCTGGTGACCGTTGGGATAATTCCCCTTTCGGGAAAATTCCCCATGGTACAAGCCATGAATCAAACCCGGGACCCCAAGGTTGCTAGCCAGATGCGCCGACCAACGAAGTTGGTTAACCAGGTTAAAATATTTGTTGTTAAATGTCGTATTTAAAAAAAATGCTTTATTGATATTTGTTTCTGATTCGCATGATTATTACTATGCTGATTTATCTAATAGGTTTTGTTTGCCAGTTAACTAATGTTTACCTTAAAATTACAAACAAATTAGATATTAAAAATTATCCGATTTTGGAATCAAACATAACACCAACCTGCGTATAACTAAATCAACCGGTACAAATGTAATATTTTAGAACAAACATTGAGTTGTGTTTCACTGTTCTTTGAAAACCTCTGTTATTAAATAGTGCTTTCAGCGACAAATAATGTTTAATATGTTTATATTTATTGAACTATAGGATAGATATGAATACATATAACTTTACAACCATAGATATGTATCTAAAACACAAACTAAATTATTAGAATCTGAAATGTATATCAAAATAATATTCACTATCGTCATTTTGTTCCTTTGGGCTTTGGTCACTGGTACAGCCCAATTATTACAAAAAGGGTAGTTTTGAGAATACAATTTATTTATTTTACAGTTAATATTGGTAACATTTTATTATTGTTTATTTATAAGTATTGATAATTTCTACCAAAAGCGACAGCTACAAATAACTTTACGTATGACTAAGTGAAGGTAGATCAAGTACCTTTTTTTATCTTTTAGATATGGTTATTTCTATGAAACTTGAATCTTACTAATTAATGATATTTAAGTGAGTGATGAAAAAGGAGAAAGCTTGTGTTTTTTTATTTGTTTTAGTGCAAATTTACTTTTCATTTTTTAATCAAGAAAAGTAGACCAGAAAAGTTTAAGGTATTTTTATTTGGAGATCGACAAACACTTGTAGATTTATTTACTTTTAAAGATTTATTTAGTTTTAAATATATCTAACAATTTCTTGTTAAGCTATTTTTTTCCTTTCATAGAAAAGTAGTTTCTCAATATCAACAGTCACAAGTAATTCTCGACGGGACATGAACAAAGGAGTCATCTATCAAAGTCCTCGGCAGTCCTAGAGGGTTGTTGAAGAACGATTGTTCTGTTTGTGTGTGTATGTGTGTGTGTGTGTGAGAGAGAGAGAGAGAGAGAGGGAGGGAGGGAGAGATTCACTGTGTTTACGTGTTTGACCTGAGGTCGGTTTCTGTGGGTCTTTTTTGAGCTAGGGAGGGAAAAAAACACCTCCAAGATTTAGGACAAAAAATCTGAAGAGATAAAGAGAATGGAATCAAGGAAGTATTAGATTTTAAAAGGGAATTCAGCATTGAGTTTATTTTTTATTCAAGATGTATAACGCAAACTTTATGAACTGACTGATAATATTATCAGCACAATATTTATAAAATAACTTAAATCTATAAGCGACAAAACACCCAGTCCCTCAGCTGTTTATTATTAACTTTGAAAGAGTAAACCCACATTTCATTGACGATACATTTAACAGCCTTGACTTGGATCTAAACCCAAGACATTTAATTCCATAGGGAGACATACTAATGACTGAGCTATTGTGTTTGACTAAGCTTTAATAGAGAATGTCTTCTGTTATTTAAATAAATTATTATATTAAATGGTTCTTTTAACCTGTTTTAAAGGATTCAACCATTTTATTTAGAATAAAATGATCTTAGAAAATACAAAACTTTTTTTCGGTCAACAATAACATTTTTATATAATCAGCGCATCTTTATACTTGTTCAGGTTACACGCACATGTACTTATTATACTAATTAGGGAGAGAGAGATGAAGAAAGAGAGTAGCATTAAGAGGAAATGTACCTGCATTTGAGCAGAGGCAGAATGGAAAACCAATTTGGGGAAAAAAAACTCAGCGTACTCAATCGGGACTCAAACATCTCCTTGTAATCATCCTAGTCTATTGCGATAGTGACTCCTTAAACTATGTGGCCACTGAAGCTGATATATGAATATATCATATTAGTTATATTAACTTTTGTAACTGTTAGAAACAATCCTTCCTAATAGAACCCTAATGTATTTATTGTACTTCCTTACTTATTAATCTTACGTTAGTGTAATGTAACAATATTTTCTTCAAGGAATGCAGGGAAAACCATATAGAATAAAAAAATATCTTCAACCGGTATTCGAGCCAAAACTTACCTTTCACCAGCAAGCGAGACTGACACCTTTATTCATGTGCCCACCGGAGAGAATCGTTATCAATTCTAAACCGAAGCTGACAAGTGAGTAGAATAAATAGTCTCTCTGAGAAAAACCTTTTGTGACAGGGCCCCATTTATCCCGTTTGTAGCTGTATTTTTTAGAGGGTGTTAAAGAAATATTGCATGTCTATTTTATGTGCCGTGACTGGAAATGTAGGGATAAGGGAGAATTTGGTTTCAGGGTACAAGTATGTTTCCAGTGAGGGGTTACTTTGGATGCTGGACATGAATTCTAAAACATTTTGTTCTTACTTTATCTTCTACCTTATTATACACTCAGATAGATCCATATATATATATATATATATATATTATATTCAATTTAGTCTAGGAGTAAGGTGCCAGACTTCTGTGCTGGGGGTCCGGGGTTCAATCCTCGGTCCTGGCACAGATTTATCTGATCACAAAACCCTTCCTTCCCCTCTGACAAGACTTGTATTAATCACAACTTGTGATTATGTGGAATGCCAGGGCTCCACCATGGTTCGGATCCCACGTTAAACTGTAGGTCCTCCATTTCATCTCACAATCACCCTACCATTACACATTAGTGTAAGTGCGTATAACCCGAACGGGTAGTAAGACGCGGTGCTAATAATAATTTAAGTTTCCTGAATGTTCCAGGTTTTCTATATTGTCCCTGACTTTGGCCACATATATCAATAATAATTTATGTAATTGATGTGATATTTGCACTCACATTAATAGAATACGTAAAAAAAAGATTATACTCAATTCCCCACATCTTAGTCATAGATTGTCATAAATGTACTCTTCTTTCAGGATCCATTCATGGTAATAAGAGACTATTAGTTTTTTTTAAATCAGAACGTCTTACTGCCTGTTTAGGTTATACGCATATGTATATATATATAGATATATATATATATATATATTGATATATATATATTTTTATATATATATATATATATATATATATATAACTACTACAGTGGACTAAGGATGAGGAAGAAAGCATTTTAGAGGTAATCTACCCGCATCAACGAGGAAGGAGAGTGGAAAACCATTTAGGAAAAAATATCCATAGTAGATCCGACCGGGATTCAAATCCCGATCTCCCCGTTATAAGCAGGTCAGTTTGACTCGAGAGTGACGACCTAGAAAATTCGGCTACTGGAGCAGGCGGAGTCTATTATTAATTTAAAAACCAAATGAAATATGTTGACTTACGCTGTTCTAAATAATCAACAATACTGTTGAAAAAGAATAGCTTGGATCTGTCTAAGTAATAATATATTTTTCCTCTTCTTGTTAAATACTTGTTTATCGGTTAGAGTCTCTCTCCTGTAATTCTCTCCAAAACTCTGCAATCCGATGTGACGTCACATGTCCAAGACACACGGCTCGGGTCTTGTCATCATCATTACCGTGTCCTTCCCTCCTCCCCCCTTCCCCTCCACACTTCTTCCTCTTACCATCTCTTTTTACCCATTTTCCTGCATCTGTCACCAGTAGGGGAATTTATGGGAGAGGGTCAGAACCATCACGTGTACAACAGGGATATGATGATTCAAAGAGAGAGAAAGAGAAATAAAATGTTCTCGTCCCAAACCCCCCCCCCCTTCCCCCATGTGTCGACTGGTCTCATTCATCCCTTTGCAGGTGGGTGGAGGGAGAAAAGAGCAACGAAGAGGGGTGGGGGGTGTTGTGTCCACTGACTGACTGATTGAGGATTGATGAGTTGTAGAAACATTGGCAGTATTACATCATATTACATCATTCCGGGAGTCCAGAACATATTGTTATGGACAGTTTTTCATTTGTAAAAGGGGGGAAAGAGAGGGAGGGGTATAGAATATTAGGGAATGTGTACTACATGGGTTTGGATACAGGACTATGATTAAAAAAAAAAAGTAGTTGGAAAGCCTACTACGTAGCACAAAACTTTCTCCTGGATAAAATACATTTTTGAAATTATCTTTTTTTCTTGACTTAAAATATATATACTACAAGCTTATATTAAAGTGAGATAAAACGTGACTATTTTAAAAAATTTATTTTAAAATGAACAACTTTTTTTTTTTTACAAAATAAATAAAATAATGTTTCTGTATGGAATTTAGTTAGATTTTCTACACATAATAATTTCAAAAGTTTTTGTATGTCGGTTATGAGAATTTTAACAGTAGTTTCCTCTTCATTTAAAATTCTTTGCTTGAATGACACTACGCTCATGACAGATTCCAGAATGGTTAAAATTAACGTCTGCTTATAATTATATTAACTGTTTTTGCTGAAGCAATACTTTTATTTCTTTTGGCTAAAAAAGGGGTTTTTGCTATAAAAATGTAAATATACAGAACTTTACCCATACCGTAAACTAACTAAATTATGTGATTTATTTGGACAGAATTTCCCAGAAATAATTCAATTATTTAATTTTAGGCATTTAACTTGTACTTTTAAAATCAACCGTTTGTATCATCCCACGACTTTTAATCTAACTCAAATATAGAACAAACACCTACACAGCACACATTTGAGCAATATTAAGTTTTCCAGCCAAATCGGTGAATCGAGCCCGGGACCCTGTAGCTCAGTGGGAAGTTAAAGACATCATACTGACTGAGTTAAGGTATGATTCTTTTCCCAGATTTTTATTTTATCTCCTCTTTACGATCTTATATCCCGCCTCTACTTGACTCTCTCATACGTGGGTACGTCACTATTCTGTCAACGTGGTGTGGTCAAAATCCACTATTTATTGAGTCATGATTAATGAATGAAGCAAAGACCATCAATTATTTCACAGGATGGAAAGAAGGGGGTGTAGTGGGGGGTCCCCCCATATAACATGAGCATCTGACAATTTATCTCCACAGCCCCCTCCCCTCCAAAAGTTCCTAGGACAGTGCCTATGACCGGAAACAGTTGTTATAAACATAGAAGCTCTGTTCATCATCGTATCCCCTCCACCATTCCAAACTACCGGCTTCCGGTAGACCTCTGTTTGAAATGATTTGTTATTGATATGTGTCCCATGATGAATTAATAAGATGTTTGATAACAAAAAAGTTATTAATAATAACTTATCCGTCACTGGCTGAATAGCCGTTGCCTGTGGATCACATGATCTCTGTCTGGTTTTACTGAAACGGTGAATTTGGGCTTCGAATCCCGGTATGAATATATTGAGAGCGGAATTTATTCTCTAAATTTTTTCTCATTCTCCTTCCACGTAAAGGCAACTACATTTCCCTCAAAAGTATACCTTTCTCATTGTACATTCCGGTTATCAAGTGATGCTATAAGACAAAAAAAAAAAGGAAATTCTACATACTCCGAATGAACATTCTTGCTCTATTGTTTAAAAATTGAGATATTTACTCAAAATTCTTAATATAGTATACACTAGCAAACCCGAGAACAAATTGCTCTAGACGTACGTAAAACATTTTTTATTCGTGGCTTTAAATTTCATGATTTTATTTTTAAAGAATTAACGTCTTCATTAGTATATTTGTACCAATAAAAAATATCGATATTGGGTTCCCGAGGATCAAAATTTCATATTAAAATTTTGATTTCCGGTTAAAATGTTCGTCATTTTTCTAGGGAATGCACATCTTATGGTTATCGCATTGATATTACATTTCTATTTTATAAATTTTGAACAATGAAATAGGTAATTATTGACTATTGAGTCAAAATTGAGAGAGATAGAATCTTTATAGCCGATTTTGAGAAAATTGAATTTTTCTCTTGCCACCCTTAAGGAAACTACGCTTAATTTTAGGGTTGGATATCCAATTTCAAAAATTCTTCAAGGTAAACCTATTAAAATTCTATATACCAAGTTTTAGCCCAAATTGGTACACAAGTAGTATCTCTTTACATTTCATATACATTTTTTTATTTTTTATAGTACTACAATTTTGCAATGATAAGTTATTTAGTATCTCAAATAGTTGCGGAGATACGGAAATTTTCACTTCAGTAAAGTACACTAAAAGTCATATTCATGGTCAAATGAAAATAGCCAGTTTATTTATAATCTTAATCAAAGCCTAGATACGAATTTTAGTCAAATATTTAGAGCCAATTTTGGGGAAATCGATTAAACTATTATTAATTTTAAGTTACACAGACACTTAAATAGACGACATTGCAAATACCACTTTTTAGGGTTCAGGGGTCATGAGACGTTGTCATCCATCTACATTTCAGGTTAAATTATTTTTAAGGTCGTAATACTTTTCGAAATTTAATATATATATATACACACACATACATACATCTACGTATACATTGAAAGTTATTAGTTTTATAAAAAATATGTTTCTAATAAAATACATGTATTATAAATAGATCTACATATTTGTAATGATGCATAATTTTATATCTCAAATAGTTTCGGAGATATTTAAGAAAATGAGAATTTACGCATCAGGCCGGAGCCTTTAAAGTCATTTTGCCGAAATATTGAAAGTAGACATTTTGTTTAGAATATTTATAAATTTTTGGAAATGAAATTTAATCAAAATCGTTAGATCCGATTTTGAAAAAATCGACTTTTCTTTTTGCCCTCCGGTAAACTACCCTTAATTTTAGGGTTAAATTTCCAATTCCAAAAATATCTCGGGGCAACCCTATGAAAATCCTAGATACCAAGTTTTAGCCCGATCGGTAAAATAGTTTAAGCTCTAGTTGGATGTACAGACAGATAGACAGACAGACGGAAATTCAAAAACAAGTTTTTCGAATTAGGGGGTGGGGGGTCATGGAACGTCAAGCTTCATCAAAATCTTGAGTTCGATTTTCTTAACGATCACAATACTTTCTATACCTGTAAAATAGCGAGAAAGTAAAAAAGAAATGTTGATGACCTCTCTAGCAAATTTTACATGTGGTCTGGTGCACAGCTCAACAGTGAACGTGGAGATTTGTTTTTGAATAAGGAGTGTAACTAATGCGTGGCTATCAAGTTATAATTCTTTTGACAGTTCGATTATTCTTTCTTAGTTCTCACAATATTAACTAGCTACAAATTTAAGTTTATTGTATAGAATTGTTTTTCATTTCATAATCATTGTTAACGTGATTTTATTTTTTATCAACATGCATTCTATGTAAAACATTTTGCAAAAACAAACGTCTTTGAATATTCAAGAAGAAGAGTTAGAAATTAAAAACTTGGTTGAGCGATACCTAATACTATTCTAGAAAAACTGACAAAATTAGATTATTATAACATTCCCAGCTCTAAATTGATTGATTCATAAAATCTAAAGAAAGAAGAATTGAGTATTTATTTAAAATATTTTAAGGCTTTTAAGATTATCTATGATGTATTTTTTGTAAATAAATTTTCCATATATTAATTTTGGGCTTTATTTTTAAGGTATTTATTTTTTGCCCCTTAACTACAGCTAAGAATAAGATTACAATATTTATCAATGTAAAATGTTAGCCCGAGTAATATATATGTAACTAAAGATTAAATAGTGGGCCCTATGTAAAGATGTATATACCATAGTTTTGAATATTTGGATCTGTACTCCATCTGTTATTTTGGTCATGAGCGGTCACTGTATTTTACAATATTAAAAACAGTTCAGAAATTGAACACTCATTCTAAACATATTTAAGTATTACAGGAGCGAGCAGTGAAATTGTGGAGGGGGGGGGTGCGGTGAAGGTTTTCGTAAGAGATAATCCCAAAGAAGGGAATGTTAGATACTGACCTTTTCGATGGACACTTTTAAATGACTACATAATTATTTATGTAAATCCTTGGATTGGTTATTTCGAGTATAAAAATTAAGGTTACCATCTTTTGGATCCCTAAGACCCGTTGCAGATAGCCATAACTCTCGTATTATTGTAAAAGTTGTTTGTTATTATTAAAACCTAATTCATGCCAAAATAGAGATGAAAGGTCTAAGTATGTTCAAATAGAATTAAATTATCTACTTTTTATGTTTGATCATTTTTTAAAAATAATTAATAGGTGATACAATTAAGTGAAAAATGACAACCTGGACACGGGAATCGAACCCAGGTATTTTGGCTTTGCGTGCCAATGCTCTATCACGTGCAAAGCTAAAGTTCCCGGGCTCAATTCCCGTGTCAAGGTTGTCATATTTAGCTTAATTGAGTTTAATTAATCTATCTTGATATGCTGTGGATAGCTATCACATATCTGTTTGGGATGCACATGAATTAATAATTATAAGGTGAGATTTGCGGATATTAAAAGCCGTTTTATGTGAAATATTGTAGATCTAAGATTAAGGTAAATGCTTAAAAATATTAAATAAGATAATATACATTTTTTACAAGAATCACAATATAAAATATTAGGATAAATGAGGATTCTTTTAGTGGTTTCGAAGAGTTAGATTTTTTATTCTTATAAGAAGTATTTCGTTGTGAGTAGTCTTTATGTTGAATTAAGTAGCTGGTGCCCTTAAATCAGATAGTAGCCAATAAACTGGAACTATACACTTGAAAACATGTATCCCAGATCTGTTAAAATTTCATATTTAATTCAGTAAAATTAATTTGTTCTGAATATAAAATTAATCCCAAATTATCCAAATATTTAATAAACAAATTTGAGATACATTAATCAATTAAGACTTATGTCAAAATTGTTAGAAATTATATTTTAACTTGTGCGAGAGAAAAAATGAGTTGTTCAACTATAGGCGTAAACTTGACCTTGCTTTTTTCATGTTTTACTTTGTGATTAATTTTCTTCAACTGTACAATTTCTCCAAGAAACAAATTAAATCTTAGAATGACAAAATTAAATTGCTTATCGACAGAAAGTTTGTTACACGCAATTTTATTCTCAATATCTAGATTCTATTCCTTCACTAAATAAGATTCATTTTTTTGATACTTATTTTCTGTGATGAGGTCATATTGAAAACTGATTTTTTAACGAGTTTCTCATTTTGGGAAATGTATTTAGTTGAGGAACATTGAATTCATTTTTTTCACTCTTAAAAAATACTGAATATTAAATTCGAGGTATAGAAATGAATATGTTTGAACTTTTTACTTTACTGTTAAACATTACATGGGTGTGTTATCGGTTAAGTTTTTTAAATAATTATAAAAAAGAATTCCCACTCTCTCTACCCCATAGCAATATTTGTATTTGATTCTTCTTGAAAAATAATATAAATGTATATTTTGCCTCTATTTATATATAGCATAAAAATAATAGATTAAATTTTAAATATATTTTAGTAGTATTATAACAAGCATTTATCTAAAATTAATAAATTATCCTTACAAAATTACAAAATTTTTAGACGTGTTGTTTTATAAATACTATAAAGTTACTAAAGTGGTATTACTAATTCCCTTCAAACAGAGAGAAAGTTATTAACTTTTCAATTATTTCTTCGGCAGTATTATTCTTAAAAAAATATAGATAATTTTAAATCCATGACTAAATACATATCAAATAACTTGATGCCTATACCTGTATATAATATTAAACAAGAATATATAGAATTATTTATGAAGAAGAAAAATTAACAATAAAGTCTGAATTAAGATATAAAAATACTTTTTGAAAAATGTCGAGGTTCACCCTTAAATATAGCCCTGTGATTGGACAGATACATTATTTATCTCTGAGCATCACATGTTTATATTTTGGTTTTATTTTTATTTTCAATTGATTATTTAAGACAGTGATACTGAATATAATGATTTCTACTGTTGTTAATATCTCCGTTGTATTGAACGAATTGAAAAAAAAATCACCAAGTTAGATTGAACCATGTATTTTATAAAATACTAAAAACCTTTAACAATGGTCTTATTTGGAATATAAGTCTAAATTTTGGGATCTACTTTTACTGCTAATCAATCATGTTATTCATGAAATGTTTAGATGGTTCTTTGAATAATATAAATATATATATAAACTACAAATACTTAAACAAAAAATTGATTTAATATAACCGTAATTTATGTTAGGATATTAAAAGTTCGTTTCATATCATATAGTTTAGTACCCATATTTAAGAGATAAACTAACCATCAAAATGAATAGTCTTGGAAATTTGAGAAAAGACTTTTGATATATGGAGCGCTAAGCAATATCTGAGAATACTACTGATAACCTATTTACTGAAGTCATAAAAAATTCGCATCACTTTTTAAAACTTGTTCTTAAAATAAAAAGTAATTTACTGACTTTCTAGAATTTTTTAGTAGTCCTTAACTTCCGCATAAGTAAAGTTTTAATATATTTTAGCTGAAAGAGCAATTGTTTTATAAACTCTTAAAAATATTATATTCATTCGCTGAAAAACTGATATAATTTAAATCCCTTGAAATATTATATTAATGATTTTAATATATAAACAAATTAAGATATAATAAAACTGTTATCAGCTGGGAAACTTTATTATTTAAAGAGGTAAGCTACGTCATAAGTGGACACACAAGGACTGAGACGTTAGTCTCACCTGGTCTGGTTCCTCTGTGATGGGAAGATCTGTGTTCGAATCCTGACCAGGTGTGCTGAGGTGTTTATTTACAATATATATTTTCCAATTCTCCCTGCATAAAAATTCTGGTACATTCCCTCTAAATTCAACTTTATTGATCCTAACTACACTAGTGTAAATATTTTTTGTATTCCTAAACGGTTATAAATACGTTGTTTTGACAAATGCATGTGAGTTTAAAAATAAATGTTGTAACCATATAAATAACCCTCAAAATAACTAGTTCAAATCCTGACTGGAAGCTCGTCATTTATCGTTATCTTTCTCCTCTTCTATCATGGGACACTTGTTGACAAACTCCGTGAAACCACGGTTTAGCCATGGTCTGCTGTGAGGGTTGCTGCTCTCGTTTGGTACAGGGGTAATAGTGTACACCGGCGACCACACGCTATCCAAACTTTTCACTGCCATTGGATCAGGATAGTCCTCTGTCAAGAGATACACATTATTATTATTATTATTATTATTATTATTATTATTATTATTATTATTAGCACCGCGTCTTACTACCCATTCGGGTTATACGCACTTACGCTAATGTGTAATGTTAGGGTGATTGTGAGATGGAATGGAGGACCTACAGTTTAACGTGGAATCCGAACCACGGTGGAGACCTGGCATTCCTCACATTAACAAGATTTCTTGTCAGAGGTGAAGGAAGGGTTTGGCAATCAGATAAATCTGTGCCGGGACCGAGGATTGAACCCCGGCCGCCAGCATAGAAGTCTGACACCTTACCCCTAGACCACCAGGTCACCTGATACACATTATTAGTTTATATATAAATTTTTAGCAGAAGTATCGTTACCATTTAATTTTTCATTTGAGGTATTTAGTGTGAACCTTCTGAACTGATTGATTATATCAGCACACGAGTGACAAAGCGAATATATGAAGGTATAGTGTGTGGATCAAAATGAATGGGTAGGCCATGTAGGGCGTGGCTAAATGTTGTAGACGAATTTATGAAAAAGAGAAACATTAAGAGTTTTAAGAATCAAATAGTATGTGTGACTTGGTTTATGGTTGAAGCGAAGGGAGTTTACAAGGATAGAGAAGTATGGAGAAATTTAGTGAGGGCGGATTAGGTACAGAGTTGTTTTTTGAGATATAGGCACAGTTTCTCAACTACGCTGTAAGGGAATGGCGTGATTTGATTATGAATGTATGTATTAAAGTGTATGTGTGATGTATTTATGTATGTATGTACTGTATGTACTGTATGTACTGTATGTACTGTATATACTGTATATACTGTATGTATGTATGTATGTATGTATGTACTATATATACTGTATGTATGTATGTACTGTATGTACTGTATGTATGTATGTATGTATGTATGTATGTGTGTATGTATATTTGTATGTATGTATGTATGTATGTACTATATATACTGTATGTATGTATGTATGTATGTACTGTATGTATGTATGTATGTATGTATGTGTGTATGTATGTGTGTATGTATGTGTGTGTGTGTATGTATGTATGTATGTATGTATGTATGTGTGTATGTATGTATGTATGTATGTATGTATGTATGTATGTATGTATGTATGTATGTATGTATGTATGTATGTATGTATGTGTGTATGTATGTATGTATGTATTTATGTATGTATGTATGTATGTATGTATGTATGTATGTATGTATGTATGTATGTATGTATGTATGTATGTGATGTATGTATGTATGTATGTATGTATGTATGTATGTATGTATGTATGTATGTATGTATGTATGTATGTATGTATGTAAACCTAGAACAGACACAACACACCCAGACCTCATCTCTTAGTTCATCACTGTGAAAGGTGAAACCAACATTTCATAAATAATAATTTTTTCTTCAATGCCGGGAATCGAAACCGTGCATAAGTATAAAGACACGCTACCAACTGAGCTAAGGCAGTGGACCTATATCTTTAACAAACAGGCTTTATTAGAAACGTACTATATTTTAACTATTTGTAATATCAACTGACCGAAATAAACAAATCCCAACCTTCCATGCAATAATCAATTTGAATGTTAAGTTTTGTTAAGTTTATTAATATCCTTATTAATTATTAACCTAAAGATTAGTAAAAGAATGCCTTCCATTCAAAGCATGCTTCAAAACGCAGAAGAGCTTATTTTCAAAACAAACCACCTTTTGGCTTTTGTGAAATTATCAATAGCCTTGAGACGTTCGATGACGCAATACTTCTTACAGTTGAGACTCACAAAATGTATAGCCAAACTATTCAAGGCGGATTTTAACTGGAAATATGGGTGGGGCTGATGCTCTAGATCTCACATTACTCTCCTGGAGTATGTAGAAATTCATTTTTTAGTTGGGGACACCATTAAGGTGAATTCCATGACTCGGGAGTGGCTTTATGCTGCCGTTTGTACAAATGGCATTTTAAAAGGAAAGAGAACAACATATATGAAACATACGCTTGTACAATTACATAATTAGCGAAGCTTAGAAGATCGAAATTATATTTTATTACGGATATAGCCACATAAGATATCAGATGCTAGTTTACCAAATACACAAATTTGATATTTGATGAAGCTGTATCCGTAATACAAGATCATTTTGATGTCAAAAGACTCGCTAGTCATGTACACTTTATTATTATTATTATTATTATTATTAGCACCGCGTCTTACTACCCGTTCGGGATATACGCACTTACGCTAATGTGTAATGGTAGGGTTATTGTGAGATGAAATGGAGGACCTACAGTTTAACGAGGAATCCGAACCACGGTGGAGGCCTGGCATTCCCTGCACTTAATTAGACAAGCTTATGATTTCACCAATATTACTAGCCCCACATTGTACACCCTCATATGTGTTTGATATATTATTTATTTGAGGTGTTTAACGTGCTATTTCTGAACCATCTGATAGTAGAGCCTTGGCCCATGTGACCACCGAAACGGGTGCACAGGAAAAAAAAAATTGCTTCCGATTTTTGTCCTGAAGAGAATTATTTCCGAATATTTATGATATTAAAATCTTTATTATTATGTGTTCAGTAACTCCAATCCTCAAAACGGTAGTTCATATAATAGTTAGTCCTCTTTGTAAATATCATTGAAATATTTAGCATCTGTATCACGTTTAGCTAAAATATCAATGAAGCAACTGCATTCAAAACGGACAGTTTTTAGTAAGCATAACCACAAATGTGAAAAATCGAAGATTATGGAATGATTTCAGCACTTAGTTAAATATCACTAATCACATCCACAACATTTTCATCCATTGTATGTTTTGCTAGATGACACAAAACACAATTAAATAGAAGCTTTAACAACGCAAAATTTAAAATAAAGTAAATTACACGAAAAACAAACATCCCGCAAAGTAAAGCTAACTGAACTAATCAGCAATACTGCACGTGGATGTGTTGTCGACCAACAGTGTTGCTAAACTTCAGTATTCTGGCCTGTAACTAAAGACGGCTGTGCTCAAGAAATCTCCGTCAATCCCGGCTGGGCTTGAACCCACGACAATCGACTCCTGAGGTGAGCACTTTACCCCCCCCCCTCCCCCAAGACATCGAGGTAGGCTGTATTTGTTACAAATTGTGCCATTAAACAGATAGTGATACGATAGTTCACGCAACTATGATTAGCGGGTCACATCTTCACCAGCGCGAACATTAAACAGATAGTGATACAATAGTTCGTGCAACTATGATTAGTGGGTCACATCTTCACCAGCGCGAACATTAAACAGATAGTGAGTGATACGATAGTTCGCGCAACTATGATTAGTGGGTCACATCTTCACCAGCGCGAACATTAAATAGATAGTGATAAGATAGTTCACGCAATTATGATTAGCGGGTCACATCTTCACCAGCGCGAACATTAAACAGATAGTGAGTGATACAATAGTTCGCGCAACTATGATTATCGGGTCACATCTTCACCAGCGCGAGCATTAAACAGATAATGATAAAACAGTTCGCGCAACTATGATTAGCGGGTCACATCTTCACCAGCGCGAGCATTAAACAGATAGTGTGCTATACAATAGTTCGCGCAACTATTATTAGTGGGTTACATCTTCACCAGCGCGAACATTAAAAAGATAGTAATACAATAGTTCGCGCAACTATGATAAGTGGGTCACATCTTCACCAGCGCGAACATTAAACAGATAGTGATACAATAGTTCGTGCAACTATGATTAGTGGGTCACATCTTCACCAGCGCGAACATTAAACAGATAGTGAGTGATACGATAGTTCGCGCAACTATGATTAGTGGGTCACATCTTCACCAGCGCGAACATTAAATAGATAGTGATAAGATAGTTCACGCAATTATGATTAGCGGGTCACATCTTCACCAGCGCGAACATTAAACAGATAGTGAGTGATACAATAGTTCGCGCAACTATGATTATCGGGTCACATCTTCACCAGCGCGAGCATTAAACAGATAATGATAAAACAGTTCGCGCAACTATGATTAGCGGGTCACATCTTCACCAGCGCGAGCATTAAACAGATAGTGTGCTATACAATAGTTCGCGCAACTATTATTAGTGGGTTACATCTTCACCAGCGCGAACATTAAAAAGATAGTGATACAATAGTTCGCGCAACTATGATAAGTGGGTCACATCTTCACCAGCGCGAACATTAAACAGATAGTGATACTATAGTTCGTGCAACTATGATTTGTGTAGCACATCTTCACCAGCGCGAACATTAAACAAATAATGATAAAATAGTTCGCGCAACTTTGATTAGTGGGTCACATCTTCACCAGCGCGAGCATTAAACAGATAATTATAAAATAGTTCACGCAACTATGATTAGTGGGTCACATCTTCACCAGCGCGAACATTAAACAGATAGTGATACAATAGTTCACGCAACTATGATTAGTGGGTCACATCTTCACCAGCGCGAGCATTAAACAGATAATGATAAAATAGTTCACGCAACTATGATTAGTGGGTCACATCTTCACCAGCGCGAGCATTAAATCCAAACGAGACTAGTTTGTTCTCTCTCTCTCTTTCATAATACCCGAGAGTGTTCTAATAAGCGTACAGTTCTACTTGATGTGTAGCTGTAGTTAGAAGTTGACGGGCAAAGCATATTTTGCAGTTCCATTTAAATTTGTCTTAATATTTGAAGTATCCGTGGATAGCATTCGAAAGAGACAGAATATTAATTCTTGAGGATTGTTTCGATAATGAGCTCACGTAATTTTGAGTGATTTGCTAGAAAATAAATTAATAATAATTTTTGAGAGAATAAGCTCACTGATAAGAAATGTGCATGTTCAATTGAAGATAAAATTTGGAATTGCTTTACTTACTCTCTGTCATAATAAACTCGAAAGTTCGCTACCGCATTTGCAAAAATACGCCACCTATCCTATCTTGAACTAGTTCTAACCAGTCCACCTCATTATACCCTATCTCTTTCAGGTCTATTCAAATGCTATCCTCCCAGGTTCATCTAGATTGCGTATGGCCCGAACGAGTAGTAAGACTCGGTGCTTATGATAATAATAATTTATCTAGATCTTTCCAATAGTCTCGTCCCATTGGGGTTTTCAGTCAATACCCTGAACACGGTTCTAGATTCTTCCATTCACGTTGCAATTCTTATCCACTGAAAACTGAGAGATTTGATTACCCTAATGGTGTCTTGTGATAAGTACACGGCATGTAACTCGTCATTATGTAACCTCTTCTTTCTGGACTACCTTCATTCCTTTATGAACCACATATGTTCTTAGGTACTATATTTTCGGACCTCCTACATAGATTATCGTCATGTGAGACTAGATAAGATAGTTCACACCTATAAAGAAGAATGGAATTGGTTTTATATAAATATAAAGAAAGTTATTAGAGATTATTATTAAATTTTAATATTGATTTTTCTATTCTCGGTTTTAATTACTCAAAATTTAGTATTTAAATACGTTTAAATTCATCAAATCTCTAAATAAAAAATGTGTTATTTATTTATACATCACCATCACTGCGATGAAAAAATACTTTAAAGTGTAAATAGTAAACACAAAATTAATGAAAAATAATTGCCATTTTTGATTTTCACAATATCACTAGAACACAAGGGTGAAATTGAATACATTTAAAATGAGTACCTAGTAAAGTTAAATGGAAACAATTTTTAAAATGACCACAGTGAAAAATCATCAAATTCCTAATCTTGCCTTTTCGTCTGAATGGCAGAGTTTTCATTTATTGGTATATAATAGCTAAGAAGCATCTAAATATATGTTACTAAAATTGATTTTCTATTATTTTGAAACCAGTAAGAAAATAAAGTAACGAGTTTGCTATCCTTAGAAATGAAACTTACCCTTTTGTTTTATTTCGGTGTCAGAATCCGAACTTCCCAAACCACCACCAACACTTGGGTGTCTGCTTGAAGGAGGCTGTGATGCGATATACCATGAAGAACGATTACCCTTCAAATTGATAAGCAGATAATTAATTTAAAAATAGATTGTGGTATTTTTTTCTAAAATATATTGTTTACTTTTCTTTAAAAAAATGTTTACTAATAATTATAATTGACAAAATTTGAAATAATTTTGCGATGTTTAGGACTATCAATTATTTCAAAGTAGGTGACCTGGTGGTCTAGGGGTAAGGTGTCAGACTTCTGTGCTGGCGGCCGGGGTTCAATCCTCGGTCACGGCACAGATTTATCAAGACATCTTGTGAATGTGGGGAATGTCAGGCCTCCACCGTGGTTCGGATTCCACGTTAAACTGTAGGTCCTTCATTTCATCTCACAATAACCCTAGCATTACACATTAGCGTAAGTGCGTATAATCCGAACGGGTAGTAAGACGCGGTGCTAATAATAATAATTATTATTATTTCAAAGAATATTTCAAATTATTAATAATTATAGCTCCACTTACTAAAAGTAAAATGAAAGTCAAAAATTAATATTTTTGTCAAAATTTATGAAATGGTAGATCGTTTTGAATTAAATACTCAACTTTACGAATAATAAATAAACATACCTAATTAAAACCACGGATCTAACAGGATATAAACAGGAACTCATATTTCATGATTCATGTTAAGTACGTTGGAGGAAAAGAGGCTCAAGAAAATCTTATATAATTTATGGGGAAAAGGAATTGAAGATTTTTTAAACAAAATATTATCATGTTGCTATACTCTATAAATATAAATATTGAGAGATGTAATTACAATAGAAAATAAATTTACCAAGGAAACCAGGAATTAAATAGTAGTTAAATAACAAAATGTTTAAAAAAGTGTATACAAGAAATGTTTCATATAAGTGTCAAATTTGACACCTCCTCACATTGAACTTTTCCCTTATATATGACTATGTAAATTATATTACGTCCACTTTCATATATATAAAATAGAGGTCAATATCCGTATGTTTATAAGAAATAAAGAAGTATGAACTAAACATATGCAGCCACTTAACTCAACCAATTTATTATAAATTGGCATCCAATCTTCCAAATAAAATTAATAAATTGATTCTGTTTGTCAAAAAATTAAAGCCATAGAAGTGAAAATATATTTGTTTTGGAGAAAAAGGCTTTTGGACAAGAGACAAATTGATATATATTTAATGAAAGAATAATTAAAATAAATTAATAAATACTCGTATAAATAAATTAATGGGAAACAATAGTTCTTAGTGAGTTAGTGCTGTTATACATTTATACGTATATTACTGAACTATAAGTTTTACAATAATTTATTTATATTTTAATTATATTTTCTCAGCTATAAGTAGGATATATATGTTGGTAAATAGATAGATATATGCATGCTATATAAAACACACATACACAATAAATACCCACATAAAAAAACAAGAAAGATTCAAACACAAAATATAAAAACTTGTAGAAATTGACATCACAAAAATTGCAGACTTAAATCAGAATTGATGAAAGTTGAGGCACATCCCTTGTATTAGGCAATCCGCTCGCCACTCTTAAATAATTCCCCGCCTTCTCAGTTACTATTGTGGTAATGGGCAACTACAACTTTATTTTACATTCTTGACAAATGAGGTGATTTAATAAAGATCATTAAATTAGGTTTGAAATGAGTACATACTAGAAAAATATTAACAATGTATAGGCTTCAAATTATCCAAATATTTCCTTCTAAAGTTACAATTAAATGTTATTTCATACCATTGATTTAGATTGAAATTTCATGGGGAATCATGATGGGTTCGAACTATCTTATTTTTAAAATTTAACAATGTCGATTTAGCCAAATTCTAATGTAAATGTATGATATATATACTAATTATTATTATTGTGAGTTAACAATTTTCTGGATGATTATTAAGTTAATTAAGAAAACGTGAAAATGAAAAAGAGAGATCAAATGAAGTATTTACCGCCACTCTGTTTAACTTCTTTATACTGGCTCGTTGTCTAGCCTCATTCAACACAGAACTCCTGACTTGCTTGTTCAGTAAACAGCGGAACAGGAAAATAAACACTCCCTGATGAAAAACAGAAAAATTACAACTTTTTTTCAAACAAATTTAATGAAATATCAACAACTAAATTGTAAATTTAGCTGATTTTTTT